>JBAMJV010005204.1:0-204131 GCA_037951105.1 Echinarachnius parma
CGTGACCCGCGCACCAAATAAGAATAGTCATGACCGCACACTAGGCAAAATAACCCAACCTCGCTTAACTGACTACATGAAATTACATATTCTTCATTTTTGGAGATTTTTTTTCCGTGACATACCTTTTCAAATGTCGGCTTCACAATACCTTTACAAGAATAAGTACAATATAGTTGTAATATTATGCTAAATCAGTTAAACTCTTTTATTGACCGATATATAGTCTGATGGAGGGACGCATTCATTTTTCATTCCTAGAATCCAAATTATAGGGCTGTTCGTGTGTTTGTGTGCGTTTCATTCATCCCATCCTTCAACTGGAAACTGTTCAGACGTTTTGTAAAAGAGGGACTGTCCCTTTAATGCCAAGTAATCTTCAAGTCAAATAATTAAACCTAGTAATCCGATGCCTAAATTAGCCCACATGACAAACATTAATATGAAGTCCAACAATGGATTTATTATTAGAGCTAAGGAACTCCAAGGCTGATGTTTTTAGTACCTCTTTGCATTAGTGCAAAAATGTCATCAATTTTTTAAATTCAAAATTCTACCGTCGTGGAAAGATTTGCAATCGATTGTAAAGTTGCAATTAAACTGCAAGTCAGACAATATGGGCATTTGAACCGATTATAGATTTGCCAATTTAGTCACGCGATCTGAGTTGCAATTAATTGAAACTTAACAATCGATTGCAACCCTTTCTGCAACGCGGCCAAAAGCCTGATTTGAGTAGTTATACCTGATTAACTATAACCAGAACTAATCCATTTCGGGGGGGGGGGGGGGGGGGGGGTGGTTCCACTGTTAGTAAACAAATATTTAATAGTATAACTCGTCACGCACACGTTCTTTGATTATTGCTATTAATGTACTATTTGACTTTCCCATTTTCATAAATAATAACAATAATTATTTGCCTGTCATTACATGCTTTATTCTAAAAATGCTCAGCCGCAAAATAAATATTATTCGTATTATTATTGTGTTTTTTTTGTGTTTGTGTTTTTTGTTTGTTTGTTTGTTGTTGTTGTTGTTGTTGTTGTTGTTGTTGTTTTTGTTAGGGGGGGGGGGTTGGGCTAGGATGCACGTTGAGAAACAAAATCGTGTACAACGTTGATTTGGGGGTGGCAACATATTTCGTTCGTCTTTATAATGACAGAATCAATTGGATAGGTTCTGTTTTGATTATATAATGTACCAATCATATTCCCCTTCACGTTTGTTTGTAGAGCGCACTAAAACTAGGTTCCAATGTATCATAATTATTCAAGACCGTTCACATAGGTACGTATTAAAGATGTGAGGGCCCCCTTCTAATACGAAGGCAATACGTCAAGGGGGGTGGGGGTGCGCCCTCCCCCCTCCGATAATAAATCGCACCTGTAAACATTACTTTGACATCCACTAACTATGTTTTCGTACAAGTCAATCATGTACTGTACATTCAAGAAAGCCCAAAGACATGAAAGAGAGGGAACTTATCACAAGTTTACTATCTGTCAAGGCTCCCTCTGCACCTGTCACTTTGTATGCCATTGGGCAGATAATTAATTGGATTACACATGTTTGGTGTTTTACAACATTATTATCTATTAAATAAAACATACACAAATATATAGATTGTTTAATAGCCGGAACGGAAAATTGTGGTTACATTGTATGTCGCGATGTTTAAGAAAACTCTTGGACAGTGTTATATATAGACATGTGAGAATCAGACTCGAGGTATGATCGCGACATGATCAAGACTGTTCATCATCATATAGACGAATCCGAGAACAAATTGCACCTGCATGTATACTTGCACATATATATATAGCGAGTAATTGACATACCCTAGCTATGTGTCCTGTACACATTGTAAGTATTAATCATAATAAAATTGAACTATTAAAAAACTTGTTTAGATTCATTAGTTTTGAAGTATGTTTTTTTTAGAATTGAATGTATGAATGTACTATATATGTATATAACACAACAAAAAAGTAACTTCCCCCCTAATCAAAATGGCGTAACTTTTTAACAAATAGGGTTTGAGCAACATAACTTGGCAGGAATGTTTCTAAAATTATTGGCTAACGTCTCTGTGAAAATGAGCACACATTAAAGGAAACTTTAATTTTTTCACTCAGAAGTTAGTCGCAAAGTGTAGGAATAATCCTGCCGAGTTATTTTGCTCAAAACATTTTTGTCAAAAAGTGACGCCATTTTGATTAGGGGGACTTACTTTTTTGTTGTGTGTATTACAAAAGCGTGCATGATTCATAAACACAACAAAATCAAAATGGCGTCACTTTTTGACAAACTTGTTTTGAGCATAATAACTCGGCAGGATTGTTCCTACACTTTGTGACTAACTTCTGAGTGAAAATGAAGTTGGTCCATTGAGTCACGCATGAGTGAGCACACAAAGTGCTAATCTTTCCTTTGATGTGTGCTCACTCATGCATGACTCGATGGACCAATTTCATTTTCACACAGAAGTTAGTCAATAAGTGTAGGAACAATCCTGCCGAGTTATTTGCTCAAAAAATTTTTGTTAAAAAGTTATGTTATTCTAATCAAGAGGAGACTTACTTTAAACTCAACACAAAAATAAGTCCCCCTTAATTAAATAACATAACTTTTTAACGAAAAGGTTTTGAGCAAAATAACTCGGCAGGCTTGTTCCTACATTTATTGACTAACTTATGTGTGAAAATGAAATTGGTCCGTCGAGTCATGGATGAGTGACCACACATCAAAGGCAGAATTTTCATTTTTTGACTCTTGTGACTTTTGAAAAGTGACATTTTTCCAATAATGTGTGCTCACTCATGCATGGCATGGCGGATCAAATTCATTTTCACTGAGACGTTAGCCAATAATTTTAGAAACATTCCTGCCAAGTTATGTGGCTCAAACCCTATTTGTTAAAAAGTTACGCATTTTGCTTAGGGGGGAAGTTACTTTTTTTGTTGTGTTTATATATATATACATGTATATACATATACATTATATACAATATATTGTTTGAATTATGTATTAAGGGCATGTATAATATTTCGACAATTATCGCAATATAACTATAAGTCTCACGCATTATTATTATTATTATCATTATTATTTATGTGATTTTTATCATCATCATGATTATTGTTATTATTATTATTAGTAGTAGTAGTATTTTTATATTATTATTATTATTATTATTATTTTGTATTTATTTTGTTTAATTATTATTATTTGTATTATCATTATTATAATAATCATTATTATTATTATTATTATTATCATTATCATTATCATTATCATTATTATTATTATTATTATTATTATTATTATTAGTATTATTATTATTATTATTATTATTATTATTATTATTATTATTATTATTATTATTATTATTATTATTATTATTAATATTATTATTATTATTATTATTATGATTCCATAGTAAATGAATTCCATATGCGTAATGGAGATTCCGAAATCCGAACACTTAAATCATAATTATTATAACAAAGAGAAATTCAGAAACCGAAACCTGTTCCTGTTTTATTGGTATATATGTATACAAAAAGGTATGTGAGAACTGCTAGAGTTCTAAGTAATTTCAAAAACAGAATTTGACAGTTTTACTAGATCAGTGCTCGAACATAACGAAGGGCGGTTGATATGTTTTTGAGCCTTCGGGAATTAGTTGCAGATATTACATAGAAATGTAGTATTGTTTATTTTTTGAAAATGCGCAAAGAAAAAATAGGCTTCGCCGGAATCGAACCAAGACATCCGGATTGCTAGACCGCGGTGCTCAACCATCGAGTCACAAAGACCCTTGAATGGGGGACGTTCCCATAAAACCCATTTCATTGCTCGAATAGTCAGAAGCTATATAAACCGGGCACTAGAAACCCAAGATAATTCAATAGACAATTTGCGAAATTAAATTATCCGGTGATGAAAGTCGTCTCTATTGCTTCATGTACAAAACATAGAACAACGTACATCACCGGAAAAGGAACGGACAAGAAACGCATAGAACGGATGAAAAATTTAGCTCTCCGTTTGACATACGTTTGCGCAATCCGTTGATATGTGACCGGGCTACAGGCTTAAATTATTCAACGTTCAATTTATCTGATTTTACAGATGTGCTGGAGCATGTTGAATATAATAATAACAACAAATACCTTCCATGTTCATCATCTGATTGTCTTTTTTTGTTTACATTTCAAGTAGAAAGGCTGCGTGAAATTAAGCTTTCTAGTGCATGTAGTGAGAAACTCGTCAGCTTGAAATTGTGTCTGATTGGCCTCATTAAAACTGCCGGTTCAAAAGTACAAACGCTAATCACGCGTATAATTGCGGGATTCAAATCTCTAATAATCGTGCCAGATTGTATTTGCAGTTCCAAATATAACGCTGTGAATATTGCACGGCGTATATAATATTTTGAACAATCTGGCGCTATTAAGCACAATTCATATAACAGATTACGTGTTGATTAAAATGTTCATCTGTTTTATCAGTTTATTGTTTTTGTTTAATAGTAAATGTGTACTATTCATACTCTTTTTATATTTTGTATAATGATATGGGCTATAAAGAAGTTGAAAGTGCAGACATTTACCCGCCCGCTTCCAGTTAATGAATAGTCATTACGCTTTTATGTAGTAGCGAGTATCACGGTAATGTAACGTATTATGATATAAAATGGTATGATTGCTTGGCAAGATCTATACCCTTTATTACAGGGACCTGGGATCCCAGGTTCCCGTATAGGCAGTGAGTGGCGTATAGCTACGCGGTTGAGAAACAGGTAGTGGGCACGTGCCCCCAAATCACGTGCCCTTATAAATTATTAAAAGCACACTAAAAATGTTGTTATTAATATACATATTTTCATTATTATTATTATTAGTAGTAGTGGTGGTAGTAGTAGTATAGTAGTAGTAGTAGTAGTAGTAGTAGTAGTAGTAGTAGTAGTAGTAGTAGTAGTAGTAGTAGTAGTAGTAGTAGTAGTAGTAGTAGTAGTAGTAGTAGTAGTAGTAGTAGTAGTAGTAGTAGTAGTAGTAGTAGTAGTAGTAGTAGTAGTAGTAGTAGTAGTAGTAGTAGTAGTAGTAGTAGTAGTAGTAGTAGTAGTAGTAGTAGTAGTAGTAGTAGTAGTAGTAGTAGTAGTAGTAGTAGTAGTAGTAGTAGTAGTAGTAGTAGTAGTAGTAGTAGTAGTAGTAGTAGTAGTAGTAGTAGTAGTAGTAGTAGTAGTAGTAGTAGTAGTAGTAGTAGTAGTAGTAGTAGTAGTAGTAGTAGTAGTAGTAGTAGTAGTAGTAGTAGTAGTAGTAGTAGTAGTAGTAGTAGTAGTAGTAGTAGTAGTAGTAGTAGTAGTAGTAGTAGTAGTAGTAGTAGTAGTAGTAGTAGTAGTAGTAGTAGTAGTAGTAGTAGTAGTAGTAGTAGTAGTAGTAGTAGTAGTAGTAGTAGTAGTAGTAGTAGTAGTAGTAGTAGTAGTAGTCATACTGGAAAGTTGTTAAAACAAATAAAAGTGCTTTTTTTTTTTTAAAGAGGTTAGGTCCAACACAGTGTTGTTTCCAGAAAAGGTTAGGTCCAAACAAAATGAAAAAAAAAAAAAAAACAGAAGGTGCTGGGATTGTTTTAAAGAGTTATTTTACAATCCTATTATTATGCTCTTTCATGTAATAGAATTGTATATCCTCTCAACATTGCTAACTATGATAAATAAAAAACCCTCTTTTTCTCAAAACTTACAAAAGTGGACCTAACCTTTTTTGGAAACGAACTCTTCATATAGGCCTATATATATTTTTTTTTTTTTGGGGGGGGGGGCGAATTATTTGGGTGTACACTTTATGCACTTGATGTATACCTTTTTATTTTGTAAAGGATGTTCCTCTTATGTGCTTTTGTATTATATATTATTATCATTAAATACCCTCCCCCGATGCTACGCCCCTATCGCCAATAATCATTCTCATTGTGGGCGTTTCCTCGAGAAAGTTCACAGCATGGCCTACACTCCTAAAGTGGCCATATATCATACACCAGGGAACAACCGTTCATGTTCAATACACTACCGCTAGAAAGTTAGTGTTGGGCATTTCCCCTAATGTCCGAGTCGATATTAGTGTTAATTAAAGACATTTGCTATAATAATATAGTCAGGGTGCGATATTTATAATCCTGGATAGAGAGCAGCAATGTTGATTAAATGCCTTGCTTGAAGAACCGGTAGCATGTATAGTTTAGTATGATCTCTGCTGTTTGCACTTCTCCAATATGTGGTGTAGCGTTGGCGGACTTATTTTTGTATTTTATTTAATTAATTAATTTAATGTTTTATTTATTTATCTTTTTTGTGTATATATTTATACATACTTTATATTTTATTAACGTTTGTTTTTCTCTCTATATAATATGAAGAGCTCGTTTCCAAAAGAGGTTAGGTCCATTTTCCATCAAAATTCATTTTTTAAAAGCTTAATCTATATATTTTGAGCAGCTCTATCCGGTAAAGCTAACATAAAACTCAAATTCATACTGGAAAGTTGTTAAAATAAAAAAATAAAAATGCATCTTTTTTTTTCTTTCAAAAGAGGTTAGGTCCAACACATTGTTGTTTCCATAAACGGTTAGGTCCAGACAAAAATTAAAACAAAAATGAATATCAAAAAAACAGAAGGTGCTGGGATTTTTTGAAGAGTTGTTTTACAATCCTATTATGATGCTCTTTCATTTACAGGTAATAGAATTGTATATTTCTAGAACATTATCCACATTTGCTGCTCTCGACCCAGGTGTATAAATGGGTACCCGGAAGGATAGAACAGAGTTACTTAGCACTGTGTGCACCTACGAGGTTGCCTAGCTGGAATGCTCCCCAGGGAGTGGACAATGTGCACTTTGTGTGCTGGATTTAGTGCAGTATGTATCCAATGACCGGGGTAATAATAGTGATGCGCCGCGAGCGTCGAAAGACGGAACGTGCGCTATATAAGTAGCCACCATTATTATTATTATTATTATATCCTCTCAACATTGCTAACTATGAGAAATAAAAAAAAAACTCTTTTTCTCAAAACTTACGTGGACCTAACCTTTTTTGGAATCGAACTCTTCATGAAGAACTCGTTTCCAAAAGAGGTTAGGTTCATTTTTTTAAAGCTTAATCTATAGATTTTGAGCAGCTCTATCCGATAAAGCTAACATAAAACTCAAATTCAGACTGGAAAGTTGTTAAAATAACAAATAAAAGTGCTTTTTTTCAAAAGAGGTTAGGTCCAACACAGTGTTGTTTCCAGAAAAGGTTAGGTAAAAAAGAAATGGAAAAAAACAGGAAAAAAAACAGAAGGTGCTGGGATTATTTTAAAGAGTTATTTTACAATCCTATTATGATGCTCTTTCATGTAATAGAATTGTATATCCTATCAACATTGCTAACAATGAGAAGAAAGAAAAAAAAACCTCCTTTTTGCAAAACCTACGTGGACCTAACTTTTTTTGGAAACGAACTCTTCATATATATATATTTTTTTTAAAAATTTTTGTTGGGGGGCGAATTATTTGGGGGTACACTTAATGCACTTGATGTTACCTTTTTATTTTGTAAAGGATGTTACTCTTATGTGCGTTTGTATTATATTATTATCATTAAAATGCCCTCCCCCGATGCTACGCCCCTATCGCCAATAATCATTCTCATTGTGGGCGTTTCCTCGAAAAAGGTTCACAGCATGGCCTACATTCTTCATAAAATGGCGGCTGTTTTGGATGTCGAAGCCTTGATAAGCAGACATTTGGCATAATAGTAACTACTCTTTGCTTCTCCACAATATAATTTTAAGTTGATAACCCTATATGATGGGAAGGCAACTTGCAACGACATTATTATTCATAATTTGATTTAAACATGCATTGCAAAAGTCTGTGTTCTTACTGTGATGTGATGCAACTCAAAACAAAAATATATACACAATTCACATACTTATATTATAATAGTTCTTATTGCACTATAAGTTGTAGCGACAATCGAATCCATGAGTAAATTTGACTGATATGTAGGCTATGTGTCGCGGATGCCGGATGTGTTATATTCCTGCATGCTTCGCTACATTACGTGTGGACGCATTATTACCAGGGTAACCACCCATTTAATGGACGATTATGACTGCTCTAACAGCGGGCTGTGCATGCTTCTGCCGAGCGTCTGGCTAAATATTAGTATTGGTACCATTGACCTAGCCGGGGCTCGAACCCACGATCTACCGTGCATAAGACGGGCACTCAACCACTAAGCCAACGTGTCAGGATATCATTGGAGATAACACATGACAAAGGAGTGAGAAAGTATTAAAATGTTACAGGAAAGACCTGTCGATTTGTACTCAAAATCTCAGTCCTTTATATGTTTTTTTTTTCTTTTCTGAATCTATGTGTCATGGATTATTATTCTCAAACGTTGAACAAAATCCATCATTTTGCAGCTCAAATCAGATTGAGACGCATTGATAGTGCTGAACCAAAAATATACATAGCGTACCGTATCTGTGACCGATTGCAAATGGATTGGTCAATGTACTTTCACAAAAAAAGTGATCTTCTAGTCCTTATCTTCTCAGATAAGCAGCTCTTAAATTGTTTTTTTTTATTCAATATGCAATTGCTAGCATGCAACTTGTAGTTAATAAGCCTGTAAAAGAGACACACCGTCGGTAATTCCTCGATTCTAGCAAGGAGTATAGTCACTCCCTGATTTTAGGGACCATATTACTATCTGACGCAAACATTTTCATCAAAACATTATTACACTTATGTCATTCTAAATAATCAGTGTACAGTTTGAAATCCAATTGCCGGAAATATTAATTTTGTCTAATCTTGAGAAACTATTCGAGTGTTAACCTCCCATACCATTGAACCAGCGGATGATACAGACCGTCCAAGAAGTAGGCCGGGTGTCAAACGTTGGGTGTATCCACTAATAGCAAGTCCCTAAAGGCCCGGTCACATATCATCGGACAACGTAAACGGATGATCGACGGAGAGTTAAATTTTCGGTTACAGTCCGTTATTCCGAAGGTTCGTTATTCCGAAGGTTCGTTATTCCGAAGGTTCGTTATTCCGAAGGTTCGTTATTCCGAAGGTTCGTTATTCCGAAGGTTCGTTGATCCGAAAATAAAATCGGGTTCGTTATTCCGAAGGTTCGTTGATCCGAAAATAAAATCGGGTTCGTTATTCCGAAGGTTCGTTAGTCCTAAAATGAAATAGGGTTCGTTAATCCGAAAATTAAATAAATACGACGTAGAAAAGAATTGAGTTGATTTGATTTTGAGCAGTGTGGACTTGGGAAAGGGGATCAATCTTACTCGAATTGCCGTGGCTGCATGGGGGGTGGGGGAGAAGGGGAGGGGGGCAAAGAGTGGCTTTACAATTCTAGTCAAATTGTATTTTATTTTTATTTTTAAAACAGTGCAATAAGAATGAGATATATATATTTATATCTTTCTCATGTAAACAAACATGAAATAAAACCAAAATCAATTTGATATAATTATAATTATGTCATAAAGTTAGATTTTGCTGCTTGATATCAGTCCAAAATCACATTTTATTTGTCTGAATTGTATGTATTTCATCATAAATAGCAACTAAGGGCAGGGGGGGGGGGGGGGGTGCCCCCCCCCCCCGGTTAGGGAGCTTTGGCATTTTAAAAATTGAAACTGTGCAATCTGAGTTTTTTTTTAAAGCCATGATTTAAATTGATTTGGGAGGGGGGCCCATGACACCCCCCCCCCCCCTCCCACCACTACGCCAGTGCACACACACACACACACACACCCACACGCACACACACCCTATTTCATTTTCGGATTAACGAACCCTAATTCATTTTCGGAATAACGAACCTTCGGAATAACGAACCCGATTTCATTTTAGGAATAGCGAACCTTCGGAATAACGAACCTTCGGAATAAAGAACCTTCGGAATAACGAACCTTCGGAATAACGAACTCGATTTCATTTTAGGAATAGCGAACCTTCGGAATAACGAACCTTCGGAACAACGAACCTTCGGAATAACGAACCTTCGGAATAACGAACCTTCGGAATAACGAACCTTCGGAATAATGCAACAAATGTTCGGATTAACGAACCCTATTTCATTTTCGGATTAACGAACACTCGGGTATAGGAAATTTGCGTGTTCGGAATAACGAACCTTCGGAATAACGAACCTTCGGAATAACGAACAGCACCCAAATTTTCAATCCGTTCATCTCCGTTAGTATAATATGCGTTTCTTGTCCGTTCCTTGTCAGGCGATACGTTGTTCTCATATCCGGTGGAGTTTGTTGTGCATGAAGCAATGGAGACGACTTTCACCACCGGATAATTTGATTTCGCAAATTTTCTATTTGTCGGGCATCCGTTTACGCTATCCATTGATATGTGACCGGGCCATAACGATCAGAAAATAGATAATCGGGCAGCCAAGGCCGCCATGTTGGCGTTTCGTTTGCCACGTACCTTGTACTTTTTGAAAAATTCAGTATCGTTGAAAAAATAATAAAAAGTACTGGTCGAACTTAATTTTAGTTGCTAAAACTATACGTTGCCATTGAAAACAACAGTTATCAATCCACTACAGAAATTAAATGGTACATTTCATTTTTAACATTAAATAACGACACTGTTTCCATTCAAATAGATACCGTTGATATATTAAAGATGGTGCTATTCAGGTGCTTGAATCTGTCAACCTTTTTTTCTTCAGAAAATATACATATACATGCGATTTATTTCTAAGATTAACATAGAATAGAGAGATTATTATTATGTTATGTTAAGATTATAATATTCGGACAAGGAACCTCAGCAAATCCGGATTTGCCCGTCCATCGCCCCTTAAGCCCAACGCCCACATAGCCGACTCGACCCAATCCGACTGGTTTTCAATCGGATCGGTTCAATATGCGTTGCCTCGCGAATCCGGTTTTGCCAGTCAGGAGCCAGTGGGATATCAGTCGAGGTCGATTCAATTAGCGAACCAATTCAACGCTCGCCCATGCGCTAGCCGAACTTAAAACCTTTTCGATTGGATCGAGTCGGCTCTGAGTGCGTTCGGCTTTAGCCGTCACGTTGAAAAACTGGTACTCGGCGGGACGTTGTATTTTACCTTCAGTATATTTTTTATTTTATGACTCGAGCACGTGCGAAACAAGAAGGAGATTCGTATTATCTCATCAGAATTGACAGGAAATACTGAAAAATGATACTCCGGGATGGAGAATGAGATTGAGTTAAATATGTTATTGTAACCCATAGCTTAAATAATAGTGAATGGTGAGGTATGATGGTAAATTCATATACTTATATAAGACCTGTTTGTTAGCATCTTATTCAAAATACTTAAAGGGGTAGTACAGTTTTGGTAAGGCTGAACTTTAGTAACCAAACATAGACAGTAACATTATAAACTAATAGTTATAACTCCACCATGCTCGAAAGGTATACAAAATTACAAACGACTAAGCGAAAAAGCCCGTTATCATTCAAAAAGAGCCATTAAAACACAAGAGGGCGCTTTCTGAAAAGGCATTGGTTTCAACCATTTTTCATACAAAATAATGCATGTGATGTTTTATTGAAATAATGATTAAATAGAGAGATCATCAACAACTATATAAAAAACGCTTTTGAATTTTTTTGAAAAAGTGCAAGCATTTTTAAAATTTTGTTTAAAAATCATCTAATTATTTGGGCCCCAAATAATTATAAGAACAGATATATCTATTGATATTTCAGCCATTTCTGGGTCGATTTTGACCAAATAAAGTTTGTTCTGCCATTAAAATTGCATGTTCTCTCAAATTCGACACTCAGTTTTTCATTACCTCACACAAAAATTGTGATGTGCAGCGCCCTCTCTACCAAAACTAAACTACCCCTTTAAACTTACTTATTGAGTTATAAATATGAAGATATACTTGTTAATTATATGTATACGACTGTGCACCATTTTTGTTTAAATGAAGAAATACAACCAAATAAATAAACACATAAATGTCTAGGTCACAAATGCTCCGATTTGGGATACGGCGCCCGTATACGATGCCACTTTTAGGTGAAATCTTGCGGGAATCTTGAGGGGCACGCACGGGTGCCGTGGCTATCGTGCGGTCGCCGTTTCTTTTTTTTCTCGCCGTACGATGTCAAAAAATGTTTTTACGCGAAACAAAAATGCATCGTACGATTTTTTTTTCTTGCCGTAAGCCCGTACACACGTCGTAAGAGCATCGCACGGGCACCGCAAGGGCACTGCACGGGCTCAGCACGGACACCGTATCATTTTTCCGAATATTGTACAATTTTGCGACTGAATTTGGGGCTGCGATGTCCGTACGTGTACCGTAATGCGTCCGTACGAGCGCTCAGATTGTAAGTACGGATGCCGTGCGATTTAATTTTGCTTGAACCCAAAATCATCGTACGGGCCCCGGTCAAATGTGACCGCTACACAAAGATATCGCAGACATCGTACGATATCCCAGCAACTCCACGAAATCGTAGAAAATCCGCCGAAGGTAACAAACTCGTACGGCGCCCGGAGCTTTTGTGGCCTAGGCTCAGAAAGGATTGAACGAGAGTGATGGTGATTATTGTGTCTTGATTCAGAGACAGTGTGTTTGACCGGGATGATGTTGGTGCATAAGATTATGAGAGATGGTTGAATATTTTACCCATGGTATTTATAATATTACATGACAGTCTATTTACTTGTTATTTTAGTCAAGTAGGCAATATTAAGAAACAATCGTTAAAATAAACTTTTGTTGTGTTTCGAGGTCTCTGACCATTTTCATTTGACTGCCCCTCACAAAACGTCTTTGCCCTTACTGATATCGTTTACCTAATAGCCTTCTAGGAAAATTAGATTAAAAGAGGTCTAGCGACGGAATCAGAGGAGATGAGGCTGATAAATATCCCGATTCTGTTCGTCGATTGGATATTGATTTGGATTATAATCTGACTTCACGAAACCTGGAGGTTCCGCACGTCAAGGCTCAATTATTTTCGCATAGAGCTTAAAGATACACAACTGTCCTCCTTTTGCAAGCCAAAATTCAAAAGTGGCGAGATAACTGTCTTAATATATGAAATAAATGTCAATATGAGATCAAGTCTGAGAAGATTAGGACTTGCATATATCTTTCAATAGTAGAGTTATATTGAAATTTAGATCTTGAAATAATAAACGATCGTTACGACCATTTAATTACTATATATAGCAGCCATAGTACTGCAGTCCCTCCATCGTATTTCGTTTGTGCTTGACTGTCACATATCAAATATAAAGTTTGATATAAAGTAAAGCACCCTCAAAGAGATTCAATCAGAGTTGTGATGTAACAGGGTGATTTGCCTTTTATATTTTGTAAAATGATAAATACAATAATTCCATGACGCATATAGATTCAGAACATTGCATACATTAAAGGAAATGAGCTTGATAGTTATACTAGGGCCTCTGTGGAAAATAGGTGTGGAAAATATAGTGTTTTAAATAACTACTGACTGAGCTACCCTATATATACTGTAATAACACGAATACATAAATAAATACATTAAAGGGGTAGTACAGTTTTGGTAATACTGAACTTTAGTAACCAAACCTGGACAGTAACATTATAAACTAATAGTTATAACTCCACCATGCTCCAAAAGGTATACAAAATTACAAACAACTAAGTAAAAAGCCCGTTATCATTCAAAAAGAGCCATTAAAACACAAGAGGGCGCTTTCTAACAAGGCATTGGTTTCAACCATTTTCATACAAAATTATGCATGTGATATTTTATTGAAATAATGATTAAATAGAGAGATCATCAACAACTATTTTTAAAAACGCTTTTGAAAATTTTTGAAAAAGTGCAAGCATTTTTTTGATTTTTTGAAAAAATCATCTAATTATTTGGGCCCCAAATAATTATAAGATCAGATATAGTTCGATTTCAACCAAATAAACGACTAATTAAAAAGCATTGTTTTCAACCATTTTCCATACAAATTATTGTGATGTTTTGTTGAAATAATGATTAGATAGAGAGATCATCAACAACTATTTAAAAAACCTCTTTTGAACATTTTTGAAAAAGTGTAGGCATTTAAACAAAAAATTTTAATCATCGAATAAATCTGGGCCCCAGATTTATTACGATCGGATACATTTATTTGATATTTCAGCCGTTTCTGAACCGATTTTGATTAAATAAAGTTTATTCAGCCATTAAAATTGTATGCTCTTTCAAATTTTACACTCAGTTTGTCATTACCTCACAAAAAAAATTTATTTTGTGCAGCGCCCTCTTTACCAAATTTGAACTACCTTTTAATATTCATATTTCAAAAGTACATTGCTTCACGCATACAGATTATTTTTATAGATTACTAGAATAGAGGAAAGATGATGAAGCGATAATATAACGAGCGTGAGGAAAGGGGTTCGTTACTTTCGAAGTTAGTACCTCTGAGACACTAAAAGATACTTATTTTGATTCGATTTAACAATAAAAACCGCATTAGATTTCTCCTGGGTGGTACATTTTTTTTCTTCAAACGGGTGATACTTTTCATAGTCTCGAGTAGTCGAATAATAACTTGAAAATAAGATACTGCAAGAGACAATATTAACAAAATATTAAATAATATAGATACTCATATCTAGATGGGACTATTACATTGTGATAAGCCAAACAATAGGCTTGCAGGCAATGCGGATTACTTAGCATTTGGGTACTGCTATCATGATTATATATAGGTTAAGTCCATTTCACAGATATTGTTATCTTGACCACTTATATACCTGTATAATAGTATAAATAAAATGGGATTTCAGTAAACTAAGTTTAAATATAATCTACCGACACTCGATGTTGTAAGTATCCCCCATTGGACATGTTGGATATGATCATGTAAAGTACACATATAACGGGCTTGAAGACAAATCAAATTAGACATTTATTAGAAAATAAAGTGTCGTGGAATGATATCGCCGTTGTAAATGGGGGATTGGCAATGCGCCGGTGGCATAATTTATAAATAACAAACAATCAAACACGTACCAGGAGAATCCTCTACAAAATAAAGAAATACATAATGATGGTGTGCTCCCAATAATGTGCGTGTCCCCCCCCCCCCCCCCCCCCCCCCATCAGACCGACCAGGGAATTGGAAGTCACTTACTTCCAATACCCTGGTCGGACAAAGCTTCGCCACTGAATATAAGGCAGAGCGAAATGAATTACAATTTTCTTCTTCGAACTATGTAAATGAATAACGAAGTCAAAGTGATCCATTAACTTTTAGAATTTCAACCAAAATTACTTGGAGCTTTCCCACTTCGCTTGTACCTTGTTCATGTTGTTTGGCGCATGTTAACGGAATGAAATGGGTTTTGATTTTTCAAATGTTTCCATACTCATGCATATATTTAATATTGAATTGGAGAGCGCCTATAGACGGTTTCCGAGCGTAGTCAAGAGTATCTGAAATCGGATACTCAATCATCCATGGTATCTGATTTCGGATATTTCACGCGAACGATCGGGATAAAATCAGACATTGATTTTCTCTGTTTTCACTAGGTAAACTTTCTTTTTATATGAAATTCTCACATATCATTCTCAAGAACTTACAATAAAATTGGTATATATTATGATCGAAGTCACAAACATTACTTTTGGGGAAAATATAAAGTTAATGAGTCATTTTAATCAGTCTGAAAGGGTTGAAGAACACGATAATAACTTTTTTTTAAAACCCACATATTCTACTAACAACATTTTCATATTCAATACAATAATTGTTGACTACAGTATGTCGATTGAGAAAGAAAAGTAGGTTAAGTCAGTTTTTGTTTATGTTTATGATTGGGGAGTCTTTTAGAAACCCAATATAATAATAATAATAATATACTCTACCTATTTATATAGCGCATAATATGATTGATAATCATCTCTAAGCGCAATATAGCACTCTTTTACTCTTGATAAATTCTCAGAATATTCACAAAATCATTATTATCTGAAATTTGAAGGATGGTATGCAGAACTCAAGTTAACTTCTGCCGCTTGCGCTGCCCTGTTTAAAGTTAAACCCACTTACTCTTTATAACCTTTAGTTTTCTTTTTAAAATTACATTGGCAAAATATAACGTCCCTTATAGTAACAGCCATGATTAATTTCGGAGGCCGATGGGTGACATTTCGAGGACTTTATCATAATACCTATATTATATTGACGATTTGGCATAACTCGCGGCAACTCGATACCTGTCTCGTCTCGCGTTGAAGGCTCGCAGACGACATCGTCTTCCTGATCATAAAACCCTTAAAGATCACCGCTCGTGGAGATGTAGAGGGCACTGTTAATCGAAGGGCTATATACACACAGAAATCAAATGTACTGTACATTTTAGCAATTCATTCTACACTTGCCTATTGCATTTAGTTTATGTATGCGTGAAGGAACATAATCAACATATCTGATTCATACACCCGAGTCGCACATGGCACTCAGGGGTTAAAGGGAACCACTATACCCAAAAGAATAATTTAATGAATGAAAGATAGTAGTTTTAGTAGTCCATTTCACCAACAAGTTCGGACAAATAGGTTTCCAGACAAATTATATAATTTGAAAACTCATCATCATACTAAAGTATACCTCTCTTTACCAATGAAAACCCCTGTTTAGTGTCATCCGGTGGAAGTGGAAGGGTAATTTGTGTCCTTTTGATCCTAAAAATAAAGATTATTTAATATGCCACCTATGCGAATTCGGGTCGATGTTTCTGCTCAACTTGGGTATAGGAGGGTTGGTGTCGAACCAAACCACTTAAAACCAGTACTCGGAGAGCCAATATTCTACAGTCAGGTGACTAAGCTAAAAGCGCTCACTATGTCAGGTGATTCAACTCAAAGCGCTCATCTGTCATGTGACTAACCATCAAATCATCAGGTGACTGACGTATCCAGGATGCCAGGTGAATGAAGTCAGGCTAATCAGGTGACTAAAGTCATGACGACCGCAAGCCAAGCCAGTGGCCGACCCCGCACAGGTGGGGAGGGATCAATAGGGTTCCGGAACCGGAAGTTATTCTGTCTGACTGTAGTTATTTCTCTTTTCCTACTTAAAACAGCTGAGTACTTTACAGAATAAAGGACATAATTATTTCATGTATGGAGTGACAAAATAATGATAGAGTTGTTTTGTTGTTTAGTTGTTGCTTAGTGTGAGTGTCCGGTGAGTGTACATGTTTATTGGTAATATATGTGCTTGTATTATGTGTTCATGTGTGTCCGAATCCGAAATATGCCCGAACATCTATATAATGTATGTTTTAATATTGTTGAAGGGAGGATGGGGGTGCAGCCCCGCTCCGTACGCATGGAAATGCTGATATCAATAAATCAGTTCTTTGCCATGAAGTTCAGATATTTTGGCAACATCCGATCGTCTTTTATCGAACGCTTTAACCTGCTCGGTATACTCTTGTTACCTATTACTGTTTGGCTCATCAGGAACATTGTGGTTCGAATCGATCTGTCGTGCAGCTAACATGGATTCATCATTGGGGATTACATCCCTCAACCGAAGGGACATTCCCCACGTGTTGGATTGATTCATCATCGAAAAGAAGTGAAATTTAGCTGCATGGCTGCAATATTTGAAATCGAAATCCTGCACAGTTGACGAGATACATTGCACCATTTTCAATACGTGTATGATAAACAAAGACAATGTTAATACTTTTAAATCGAGGTTAAAAACTATTATGTTTAAGTTAGCCTTTTGTGATCTTTAATTCTTTGTTAATACATATGTATGTTTATATACCCTAACATTTAGTTTAATTTGCTAATTTTGTTAATTTTATGTAAATATTCGAGGCTCTTTGCAATTATGCGCTATAATTATATAAATCTCTAATAATCCTGTGATTTCTATACAGGGCCCCCTGGAAAACAGGGCTTGATCACTGACAGGGCCACCCTGTTTAAACAAGACAGAATAAATTAATGAATGAATAAATCAATCAAATTTCTTCTATAAGGTTACTTACACACAACCACACACGCATACTCACACACACACACACACACACACACACACACACACACACACACACACAATAATTAAAAAAATACGCACACACCGTCCATACTATAGTTTGGGAAGGGGTTTACCCCCTACCACGTGAAGACATTTTTGAAATTGGAGTTTACAATTATCACTTTATAAGTATAATTTGTTATTATCATTATCATTATTATCGTTATTATGCATTTTATGAAAAATTCATTTTGAAAATAGTTGGGGCGGGGGAGGATGTTTGTACAGGCCATCTAACGCCCCCCCCCCCCCCCGGACCAAAAAAATGTGGGGGGATATACCCCCCCCCCCCCCCCCTCGGGATCTACGCCCGTGCTCTATATAGACAGGTTCCATAACATTGTTGTTGTCTCTATGCAGGGGTGGCCACTTTTGGTGGCCACTGTACTACTGTTTAGGCAGGTTGGATGTTATAGACAGGTGGCCATTAACACATGTTTGCCTGTACATTGTATAGCTCCCATTTCCTGGTTATAGTATGAACTCGGTGGTCGGTAATCGGCAATGTGAAAATGCAGGTTTGTCGATAATTTCTCATTTTCAGATCTGATGAAAAAATAATACATTTCAATTCCTCTCTGTTTGCACAACAGGATATAATTGTGATCGGCTGGTGTGACCGGGGGAAATTGAAACTGACTCGAAGAACAATCGAATTTTCGAAGATGGAAGCGATGACGAGATAGTATTACACGATGTTTCCACCGTCGGAAAGAGACGCAGGGCCGAGGAAGGGGTGGGGGTGGGAGGGGGGAGGGGGGCAAATCGGGGGCAAATCACAACTGTACATGATGTTTTTTTTTAATCGTGTCATTATCGGCCAATGAACTTTGCACAATCATTGTAAAAATGCATCAACATTTATCGAATTCCACTACTAACTTTATTAACAAACATTGGATTATGTCACCATATATCTTTATACCTTGTATATGATGATTGTTTCCTTTTACTGAATAAAATAATAATAATAATATATTGTATGAGCTGATATGAGTAGCTGTCCGTAAACAATATTTATGAATAAAACATTCCAGAGAAATTATATAATCATATAACTTTACCAAATCCCCGTAGCGAGAATATAGGGAGATAAAAAGTAATAATGCTACTTTATTATATTTATAGAGCGCCATGTATCTAGGTGCCCTATTCAGAGGCGCATCATTACCCTCTATCATCAAGTACAGTTCAAACCCGCACAATTATCTTGCGCACCATCTTAACTCCCAGGGGAGCATACTAGCCCAGGCTGCCCTACTACATAGGGCGCTACATGTAGGCTAATTTAACACCCGACCAAGTAGCAAGTACCCATTTATACTCATGGGTAGAGAGCAGCAATGTGGATTAAATGCCTTGCTGAAGGACATAAAATGCCGGGGCATCGATTGGGTTCGAACTCGGGTCCCGAGATCGGAAGTCAAGCGCTTATCCGATTGTGCTACACCACCCCCATGTATATGTATGTATGTATTCATTATTATAACTATTATTCATGTACTTATCAATTTATTCATTTATTTATTTATTTATTTATTTATTTATTTATTTATTTATTTATTTATTTATTTATTTATTTATTTATTTATTTATTTATTTATTTATTTATTTATTTATTTATTTATCTATTTATCTATCTATTTATTTATTTATTTATTTATTTATTTGTTGATTGATTGATTGATTGGTTGATTGATTTATTAATTCATTTTTTAAAATCTATTTATTTATTTATCTATTTATTTATTTAGAGGGAGCACGGTGTACGCAGATTGTCCCAACGACGTGATGTGCTCATCAACGCCGGCTATGCCACTGAATCGGGTCTTTTCGTAGGCTTTTCCGAACACTGCTACTCATTTACAAAATATAACATGTAAAAATTTATCTTTTCAAGAGCTTTCACAACCGAAGAACTTTCGCTAAGCCCCACTCACACAAAGCCTAGCCCCGGTTGGGCGTCTAGGGGCTGTGCGTAAGAAAATAAACACGAGTTATCATGGTTATCCCGGGCCGAAATCAACTCGGTAATTAAACCTCCTTGGTTAAAGGTGGTTCGGTTTTGTAAATCAGATGCGCGGTTCCATTTAGCGAACGCCCTGCACACACGTGTACTTGCTGAAGAGCAGCTGATAAAATGGAAAACTCAACTCAAACTACGTACGTACTGCATAATTTATGTAGAACCGAGAGTGTCAAATTAAAATGGCGATCCACGGTGTAGCATCCCCACGTTTTGCAACCTTTAAAGTATATATGGTTGTCGAGTTACGGGGCATTTTGAAACCCACACAGAAGCAACATCTCAGAATATACGGGTTACCCAAGATATCACTACGACCTAGAATGTCATGCATATAGCTCCTTTGCCTACAACCTCTCAAAGTACCTAGCAGAGATTCTTTCTCCGCTCACCGGTTCTACTGAACATACGATTCCCAACTCAACAAAATGAATTCGGTACAAAGTCATATTGTGACAAAATTCTTCGGTACAACGTCATTTTGTAACAAAATGAATTCGGTACAACGTTATTTTGTAACAAAATGAATTCGGTACTAATCATTTTGTAACAAAATGAATTCGGTACAAATCATTTTTTAACAAAACGAATTCGGTACAAATCATTTTGTAACAAAATGAATTCGGTACAAAGTCATTTTGTAACAAAATGAATTCGGTAAAAGTCATTTTGTAACAAAATGAATTCGGTACAGATCATTTTGTAACAAAACGAATTCGGTACAAATCATTTTGTAACAAAATGAATTCGGTACCAATCATTTTGTAACAAAATTAATTCGGTACAAATTTTGTAACAAAATGAATTCGGTACAAATCATTTTGTAACACAATGAATTCGGTACAAATCATTTTGTAACAAAATGAATTCGGTACAAAACGATTTTGTTACAAAATAAATTTGGTAACACAAAAATGCACGGATTTGTTTTTTGTTACAAAATGAACCTGACAATTTTTTTTGTCTGCTTTCTTTTGTAACAGAAATGATTTTGTTACCAAAATATTTTTGTTCATAACAAAATTAAATTTTGTTAAAAACTTTTGTAACAAAATAGTTTTTGTTAACAAAAAAAAATTTGTTGTAACAGAATAAATATTTTAACAAAATGATTTTTTAAAGTTAATTTTGTTACAAAATAAATTGTTTAACATAATTTTGTTAGACAAAATGAGGTGATTTTATACCGAAAAACCAGGGTAACACTTGGCGCCCCATATGATTTTGCCCAAATGTCGCCGTATTTTAAATCATCACGAGGTCTGCATGCATCACTCAAGCCCCCCTCTCCATCGCATCGTACCGTCGTACGCCTATGTATCTAAGCCCAACGCACACAGAGCCGACTCGACCCGATCCGACTGGTTTTCAGTCGGATCGGCTCAGTATATGCCTTGCCCCATGACTTCGATTTGCCAATGGGGAGCCAGTCGGAGGTCAATTGAGGCCGATTCAACACGTTGAATCGGCTCCGACTGAACGAAACCGCTTCTAGCCTAAAGCCCGGCGCAGACAGAGCCGACTCGACCCGATCCGACTGGTTTTCAGCCTGATTAACTCAGTATGCGCTGGCTCAGGACTCCGGTTTTGCCATTCAAGTGCAAGTCGGAGGTCATTCGAGGCCGATTCAACATGTTGGTTCGGCTCCGACTGAGCGAAACTGACTCTAGCCTGACTGAAAACGAGTCGGATCGGGTCGAGTCGGCTCTGTCTGCGCCGGGCTTTACAGCCCTCTGCAGACAGAGCCGACTCGACCCGATCCGACTCGTTTCAATCAGGCTAGAGGTGGGCCCGGTCGGTCGGAACCGTTTCATCGTGTTGAATCGGATCCGACCGACCGGGCCCAACTCTATAGCCTGATTGAAACCAGTCGGATCGGGTCATCGGCTCTGTCTGCGCCAGGCTTAACTTAAAACCAGTCGGATCGGATTGAGTCGGCTCTGTATAGCCTATCTCGGTATGCCTATCATCCAGACTCTGCCAAGTGTGAGAGGTGCTTGACTGTGAAGATAGCGTCATCAACATCGCTGTGAAGAAGGGGGTTTCCGTGACTTCCCCCGGCTGCCGAGTCTAGACCGCAACAGTTCGCTCTAATCCCCGACTCCGAACAGCCGAGCAAGATTAGCCCAAAACTTGCCAATTCGGCCAAAATAATAACACAAAAGGCAAAACCATGACAACTGTGAAGTTGAAGAACGTGGTTTAAGTACAATCATTGTGCTAGTCGTTTTCTGCACTAATTAGTTTTCAACGTCTTACCTGAAGTCATCGAAAAAATAAAACAAACTACCTTATACTATGTTTATTTCAACCGTATGATTAAAGATAAGTAGCCTTTTTTTAGTAAATAAAACAGTGGGGATTTTCTTGACTGAGACTAAGTCAGTGAAATTATTATGGGCAAAGTTTTGAATTTTCAGTGGAAGGAAGCGGTTAAGTTTTCTCTTGATGACTTTTAATTCTGTCTGTGGGCAGAAAGAAGAATCATGGTTATTGCACGAGAGCGCTATCAAGACACCTGGAATATTGTCAATCCTCTTCTTCCAAAAGTGTAAAATAAATGTGACTTTCTAAAAATTGAAATATCATTAACATAAATCAACCTAAAGGGCAATTTTCATGAATTTGTAGGTTTCAATTAAAATTTCCCTACGATGAAAATAATCGCAAATAAAATTCAATGCTCGCTACTTTTATTCAAGTAACTTTATTTGTGGATATATTGGGCGGTTTCTGGTCGGATTCTTGATAAAAAAAAACCAACAACGTTTTTTTGTTAGGAAAATTATGTGATTTTATAGTTTCAAGTACCCTCTAAATCAGAACTTAATCTTAATCAGAACTATCCCTATAAAAAAAACTTCCGAATGAGTGTTTAATTGATCTCTTTTGATATTATTAGTATATTGTACGAAATTCATGATTATTGTAGGCGCAGTCGTACACCAAATGACATGTGAGTACCCTTTACATCCGCCTATAAAAGTTTCCCCTTCTTGGCCCGCCTCTTACAATTACCAAAATGGGTTAAGAATGGCACAAAGTGTTTGGCAAATCATCAGGGTACGCGGGAGAATTATTTGCGATGGAAGGGGGGGGGGGCACAGTTATATCAGTGATGGTTCGTGTTCACCAAGAGATCAGTTCCAAACACAGTAATTAATATCGTTAATATTTCGTAATCATAATTCAGAAAGACGAAAATTATGCAAGCAATATTCCTTCCGTCCACGTGTTTTGCCGGCACACATGCAAACTGGCTGCACGATGTGACCCGTGGTGATAAGGGGGAGGGATTAGGGGGAAGAGGGGGGGGGGGGGAGTAGGGGGAAGAGGGGAGGGCGGGAGTAGGGCACAGTCGTGGCAGTGATGGGGATTAGTCCGTTGCTCAAGTGTGCTTCACCTGATGATGGGAGGAGATATATTCCAAACACAATCAATCCCATGATATTTTGTAATCATAACTCAGAAAAACAAGAATAATGCAAATGTACTGTGATAATTCCGCAGTGGTGATGATGGGGGGGGGGGGGGGGGGGGCAGGGAGGACACTTCCGTGGCTGTTGGGATTAGTCCGTTGCACAAGAGTGGTTCACCTGATGATGGGAGGAGATACATTCCAAACACAATCAATCCCATGATAGTTTATATAATCATAACTCATAAAAACAAGAATAATGCAGGTACAGGTATACTGTGATAATTCCGCAGTGGTGATGATGGTTGGGGGGGGGGGGGGGGGGAAGGGCACAACCATGACAGCCATGGGGATTAGTCCGCTGATCAAGAGTGCTTCACCTGATGGGAGGAGATCTGTTCCAAACACAATTAATCTCGTAATATTTTGTAATCATAACTCAAAAAGACAAGAAAAATGCAAGTACACGTACGTTGATCATTCCGCAATAGTGAGGAGGTGGGGGGGGGGGGGGGGGGGGGGCGGGCGGGCGGAAAGGTCACAGCCATGACAGTCATGGGGATTAGTCCGTTGATCAAGAGTGCTTCACCTGATGGGTGGAGATCCGTTCCAAACACAATTAATCATTCTCTTTAATATTTCCCAATCGTAAACTCAGAAAGACAACAATGATGCAAGTTGATAACAATCCTTCCGTGGTTTACCGGCACACATGCAACTATCGCTGCACGCGGCAAACCGATGTGGTGATTCAAACAACATAGGGAGCTACCGCAGCGTCACACACTAATCCCACTTGCGAGATTTCTTGCCAAATTGTCATCTATGTTCTTGTGTACTTTTTTTGATGAACATCAAGGTATGGATAACACTATTAAAAAGATTATTATATCTAGGCCTATACAAGACTTTATACAAAATCTCAATTCTAACTCCATTGTTTGACGTCAATGCGAAAACATGCAGTTTTCAATTTGAGGGTGGGGCAGATAACCGCCCCCCAAAAGGAGTATTTTTTTTTAGTTGTGACTGTACTGTGACTGTACTGTACTGTGACTGTGTCGTTTGTTTTTTCCTGAACAGATGGATCTTATTGTTTGTAATTATTTTATGTTAATTGGTTACTGATATTCAAAGTTAATTTATTATAAGTATCAACAATCTAAATACAAATAAACGAAAAAAAAAAAAAATGGTTGGACTGAATGTATGTATTAAAATAATGTATCGATTCCTTCATAATTGCCGACCTGGAATGAGACCGTTTTAGAGAGTATATTCAAGAAGCCATATTTTAGTTCAAAAGTAAGGACACCGTTGCACGCTCTAAATAATGCTTTCCAAATGATACTTCGCTCATTATCATATTATATAAGGTATGTTATTTAAAGTTTTGTTTGACCGTATATAACATGTACATGTTAGCAGCTTTAATCACAAATATTTCAAATAAAAAGAGGAGATAATCATTGCGTTGTGCAACACTGACACACTCCGTATTAAAACCAACGGATGATCATTGCCATGCCCATTGTCGTGAGCAATAATTTAATGTGTCGATTTCAATATTTGTGTAGAAGTATACTTGAATTAGTGACATTTCATGTACAAATCATGTGACATATTGTCCAGGTATGACATCATCATTTTGGTCACGTGGCAAGTTCGAATTTGCATGATTGTATCTTTCTTAATTCTTGACCAATTATGCTCAAATTCACATTGATTTATTTTAAAGTCTTCTTCTGTATTCACATAAAACTGTATGAGTATGTTCAAGGGTTTTATCCCCCTTTAACTTCCGACGATAATCTAGCCGTGCCCAGTCACTGAACTTGGCACGATATCCATGGTATATCGCCGAGTGCGGCACAAGGCGTTCTCCAGCGCATTGTTGGAATTCACCGCATTGTTTCTGTAATTTCGACCCCACGTTTCTCTTACTGGCGCTAATGGTTGGGCGCGGCTGGAGAGCGTGGTAGGTCGCAATTAAACACTTACAAGTTTTATTTCGAGTGAAAATGTGAAAAGTCAAAAGTTCTGGGTGAAACGAGTGCTATACTAAGGGCAGAAAGCCTCCCAACTCGACTTCTATGTGATATAATACGCGTAGTGCAGAAGTTGGGGTCAAAAGGACAAGTTGTCAACACCCAATTTATATATTTACATATTTACGAATACAAATATTACAGAATATATTATTAAGAAAAAGAATCATATATAAATATATTAAGAAAAAGAATTGTACCGGTTTATCAAAACAAAAATATATCATGCTGAATTATGCTTCAATTACAGGAGAACGACAAATCGAAGACGATAGGGAACATTTCAAAAATATGGTATTAATTATGGTTATTATTATAATCATTAATATTTTGTATTATTATTGTTATTATTTATATTATGATTATTCATCATTATTATTTTTATTATTATTATTATTATTATTATTATTATTATTATTATTATTATTATTATTATTATTATTATTATTACTATTTTTATTATTATTATTATTATTATTAGCATTATTATTATCATCATTATCATCATCATTTAAAAAAAATGCATACAACAGAGATAATGTTTTCTTCTTTTCATCTTCAATTTTGTTGTCCTCTTCTTATAAATGTTATTCCTTAATGTTAACAAATAATTGACATTAGTATAGTAACGCATTACGCAGACATGAAAATGGCGTATACAAGATAAAGGGATTTGCGAAATGAGAGAATAGCAAAATAACGCAGGCCTGTAGAAATTAGGGGAGAAAACACAACAATCATGCTCAAATTCAACACTAATTGGATGCGGAAAATGAGTTTATCGTTGCAGTCAGCACGTTATAGATTAAGCAATTAGAACAAAATATGCTAAAGCACAAACTCTGTGTGATACTCGTTTAATATTTTGAAAATATTCAAAATTATTGAAGCGAACGAATAACAGTTTTAAAGTTGTATTATACACGATAATGATAATTCGAAACGCGGACACAATTAAAACAATCTTCAAACGTTTAAGATTAATGCACGCTCTATGAACAAGGGGAGAGTCGGTCTACTAACTCTCGATCCTGCGATTATCATAGCGTAAAATCCATTCCTATCAAATTGGTGGCTACATTATGCATTACTTATGGTACATGGGTATATAAATAAGTGGAAGTTTTCATTTTCTTATGTGGGTATTTGTACGTTTGTCTTTAATTAAGCATTATAGACCTGCATGGCGGAAAAACCTGATCGAAAATTAACATGATAAACAATATAACGTATTCACCCCCATTACCCATTGGTGAAAATAATGGTACAGGCACAGTTTTAAAAAGCCCGATTGAGTAACCCTTTAATGCCGCGCAAGACAACATAACGACCAAATTGGTCCTAACGTGGCGCGCAGCTGGGCGAATTAATGTTTAATTTCTGCACAAAATTGGTGAAAATCAGCCCCATTACCCCCGTAACAAGACGGAGTATAATAAGGCCTTTCGCACGAGGAACGTTTAGCAGCTAGCCATGGCAGTAGTAATGCTAATAGTCAATCATAAAAGTGGTTTCTTATACATATTAGCATAATAAGACTCGTTATGTTAAACGCATGCTAAGGTTTTATCGCTAAATTGGTATCCATTGTGTGCATTTCACGCAGAAACAAAGAAATCTTACTTTTCCCGCCAATTATTAATGACTGCCGCGGACAATGTAAACGTGGAACTTGGTACTGCGACAAAATCATAATCGTTTTTATAAATTACAGTTATGTAATTATGTTAAGTATTTAGCTAACCCCCAATGTATATCTATGGCAAACCATGGTTTCCTGTGGACATCGAGTTAACCATACTGTAAGTTTTGTTTCAATGCCAATGTATTGTCACTTCAGTCCCTTCAGTGAAGGGACAAACATATAATCACGGTACAAGTGTTGCTACTTGTTGTAATATGAAATAATGAAAAGTTAAGTTGAAAATCACAATAAACCGCAGTTTTAAAATGCTTCTCTTTTATTTGCATACATACCGAGCATGGTGGCTTAGCGGTTAGTGTGTCCGCCTCATGCACGGGAGGTCCCGGGTTCGAACCCAGACCGGGTCATACCAAAGACTTTAAAAATGGCACCTTCTGCCTTCTAGCCAGACACTTGGCATTTATAGAATGGAGATAGAATGGAGAAGGGAAAGTTAATCACCAGAGGACTAGCCCCCTTCTGTAACGTTCGCTACATTTAGTAGACGTGTGGCCTAGGGCTATTGAAACGGAGATAGGCGCCGCCTTATGTGCCAGCATTGGTACGGGAAAGACTTTAAGTTTTTTTATTTGCATAATACGTATGACTAACATATGCATACTATGTGGGGAGGGGGTTAGGGGCTGCATGCCCCTGGCGTTTTAAAAACGGCCATAATTAATTATTATACAAACAACCAACATTTCGGCAAAAGCATGTCATATTTTAGGCAAACTTAATATTACGCATTCGGGCAAACACATATCATATTCGGGCAAAAGCATTTCATATATGGGCAGAATCATACCATATTTGGAAAAGTCATACAAAACTATAATCCTTTTTGGGCGGTTAAAGCGTGATAATTTATTTTGTATTTTTTGCTTGTCAGGTGAAAACGGGGAAGATGGTATTCGGGCAAAAGACCGTAGCCCCCTAGAAAAATGTGCCCGTATAATATGCAATCAATACAGTCATTCTTCCCGTTTCGAATTCTGTTTGTTGTTGTTTTTGTTTTTGTTATAGAGGGTCACTTTATGTTAATAATTTCACACTGAAATGGGTTGTATGGTTTTCTTAAATAGTAGCCTATGTGTGTTTCCTAATGATTTCACATAACGAACAAAAAAGATTGTGATAAAATTAAAGAAAAAACAGATTGTGGATCAGCAATGTTCGCAGTTCTTTTCTTCCCACGGGATACAGGAACAATTTATAGAGAATTACGAAAAAGGTGAACATCTCTAAGAGTCGATCTACCTTGGTGGTTCAAAAGTCCGACGCAGGGGTGCGACATTGCACCCCCAACATGACCCACAGCGGGACCCATGCAAACATAATGTTTACAAAATATACCTCCGTGAGGGCGGCTATTAACCCATGACCTACACGGTCTAGGTGTGACAATAGTACCGTACATAAGGGATTCACTACCACGGGATGAAACGGGTTTAAATACCAGTTTGCATTCCGGAGACCCCTACATAGTCTTACCTTCGCGTGTATTTCAAAACCAATAAACATGATAAAGGAATTTACAATTTGTTGAAATTTCAAAGCATCTGTGATACTGTACAAGTCATGTAGTTCAACAATGTTCAATTTTACAAAATTTCGTGCTAATTTAACACATAAGGGGGCGTCTATTTCCGTTTTAAGAGGGGCTATCTATTGTATAGTCCTCTGGAATTGTTTAAAGTTCCCTACTTCCCTTATCTATTCTTTAAGATGTCAGGCGCACGGATAGAAGGCAGTATGTGTGTTTTTAAAAGTCGTTGATATGACCCGGCCGCGGGGTTTGAACCTGGTAACCACCGCGCATGAGCTGAATGTTCTAACCGCTAAGCCACAAAGTGCGGTACTCATCTGAATATACAATAATACAGATTATTATACTACATATTGAATTTGACATTTGACAACGGTATCAATTGTGTTCCAAAGATAACGACTGTATAAATGAAAGTTTGTTTTTAGATAAAAGATTATTCATTTATATTTCATTAGTACTTCTCCTCTTGATAAGAACGTCATCTTTCCCAAGAGAAGTTAAATTTTGTTGATAGTAGTCGTCGTCGTCGTCATCATCGTCGTCGTCGTCGTCGTCGTCGTCGTCGTCATCGTCGTCGTCGTCGTCATCATCATCATCATCATCATCATCATCATCATCATCATCATCATCATCATCATCATCATCATCATCATCATCATCATCATCATCATCATCATCATCATCATCATCATCATCATCATCATCATCATCATCATCATCATCATCATCATCATCATCATCATCATCATCATCATCATCATCATCATCATCATCATCATCATCATCATCATCATCATCATCATCATCATCGTTGTCGTCACCACCGCCACCACCGTCATAATCATCATCCAATACAATTATTCATACTATCATCATCACCATCATTATCACTATCAATCATCCACACAATGGCCATTTAAATTATCACAATCACTCACTACCACCTGCATCAACACCTCCACCACCAATTAACATTACCACAACTTCTTTATCTACATCATAACCACCATCAACTAAAGGTTCAATTTACATAGCCACCTATATGAAACATCCATGTCTACCCGTCATGGAATACAATGCCCGCCCAAACAGATTGTGTGCACGATCTCCACTCCATGGGGAGCATTTTTTCTAAGCGGTGGATGGGCATCGAGAAGATCATTTCAGTTTTCATCTCATACTACCGTTCATACAACTAAGAGAGCAGCTATAATGGATGGACTGTCTTACTGTAAGGCTGAAAGACAACGGCAATGGGCATACTGGCATTGCGGTTTCGAACTTGGGATCCCATGAATTGAAAATTCTACAAATTTTGCCACATGTCCACAAACCTAATCCAACATAATCTAATTGTTTCTACAGTGGAACCTCTTTATAACGAGCTCTGTTATAACGAGATACTAGATATAAAGTGGCAATTTCAAAGGTACAGGTTTCAATGTAATCTATTGCTTTTAAGCCCTGATACAACAATAATCTTATAAGAGGTCAATTCAATGGACCCAACCAAGGTGCTCGTTATAATGAGGTTTCGCTGTAATAATCCATGTACATGTATGTTCCGGTATCAATTGTAATCATCATCAGGCTCGATTTTGCCGCAATACAAATGCAACCACAAAATAAAGGAAAAGAAAAATTAAGTTTATTTGAAAAAAAAGAAATGCAATATTTTTATTCATGGTGAGAATAAGTTCATCTTCTCAAAAGTTTTCACTCAGTTCATGGAATACAAACAAAGGACTTTAGATCGTAACGATTAAGTCACGAACATATAAATGTATCAACAAAACATGACTGCCTTTTAAAAAAAAATGGCCACTCGAACAACAAATGCAAAAGAATACTTGCATCTCTACTTGTCTGTGAATAAAAGGCATCATTATTATCATCAGGTTATTAATCGTGTGTTTAATCTCTTTACCTTCTTAGAGGCTAAAGTTTGGGTCAACATATACTATACACAAACATTCCTAGCAACTGAGTCAACATATATGCCCACATGGCAGCTGAGATATTAATCTTGTGAAGTACATGTCTTGTGACATTCCAAAAAGAAACAAAGAAACAAATATTACTACATGGTAAATGCATTATTTAATAATGTAGCACAAAAATCAAAAATCATGATTTTCACATGCAGCAAGACGAGTATAATATTTAAAAGCAAAAAAAAACAAAGACTAACTACTAGGAACTGAACACAGAATGATGGTGGTGATTTAAAAAAAAATCAAAGTCACAATCAAGATTTGGAGGACAGGGAAGTACTGAAACAAATGTGAATGACATGCACATGTAGGGCAGTCAAAACAAGCACAATTAAACAACTACTGTAACTGTAAGTAGATAACCAAACATTGGCTGCTTTTACCTTAAATGTAGTGCCATTATAAAATACCACACATGTAATATTCTGGACTGCAATGTCCCCAATATGTACGTTAACAGAAAACTTCAACAACCTTCGATACAAAAAAGTACAGTGTAACCTCGTTATGAACAGCTCTGATCTAACAAAACCCTCTTATAACAAAAGGTTATTCTCCTGGTTCCAGTCTTTTATAATGTTGTTGTTACAAACCCGATAACAAGATACTTGATTTTAAAAAAAGGGTAATTTTGATGGTCCAAAGGAGCTTGTTATAAAGAGGTTCCACTGTATAACGAATTAACAAGGACAAATAGGGTACAAAGCAACCAGAGAAACTTGTTTTTAAGTTTTGACCCGTTAATACTTTGCAATCTTTAATCTGCCCTTCCTCAAGAAACTCTTCTTTTCCCCTCTCCGCAGAACCTGTTAACGGAAGCTATGAAGCTAACCAGTTCCTACGAGGGTTGTGCTAAAAAATAAAAAACAATGACAGGGACATCAGATGTTGCTGAATGGTGGTCAAGCGGTCAAGGATAAAAGATTAACAAATCTGTTTTTCCTTTTTTTGCGTTTCCTTCTCTTCAAAGTTTCAGGTAGTCATCTCAAGGTCTCCCACAAAAAAACAAATCGCAGAGGGAAATGCGCAGTTATATGGACAGAGAAAAACGGTCAAGGGATAAAGATATTACACAATTCTATTTGTTTTTGCTTTCTATGGGTTAAAGGTTCTACGCAATTCTGTTTTTGTTTTTGCTATCTATCATCCGCTTCATATTTCTGCTTCTTCCTCGAGGCCCATGTCTATAACCAAGTGGAGGGAAATATGTGGTTAAAATGGTTAGACGGGGGAACATGGAAGTTATAAGGGTCAGAGCCTGGCTATGGATGGGATGAGGGAGGGGGGAAGAGAGGGGTCACCAGACGATGCGGAGAATGAACTGGAGGAAGCTATTAAAGAGTCCCGTGTGGTCCAACCAACATCAAGATGGACAGGAAATGCAGTTGAGGCTACAGTAATATTCACTGCAGCATCAAGTTTGTGAGGGGTGGAAAGATGTACACCCGCTTCAACATTGCGATTCTCAAAGATTCACTTGCATTTTAATCGATTTTGAATATTGGCAAATTGCTCGTAATGGACATGAAATCTGTTTATAATGATGGATCCCCACTCACCACCATTGATGCTATGGAAAATGTCATATCAATTATGTCAATATCATTTGTAATCAAACTTCCAAGTGCAAACACTTTTGAACACCTCTTCACTGGACAAAAAAATGCTTTAAATACACACCATTATTCAGCTGAACTCTTGCAAGATAATGCTGCCGAATTTGTTAGACAAAATAGAACTGTTCCTTTTATTTTTAACTTCTCATTTACCTTTATTAAAATTAAAAAGTCACATTAGTTTTCAAAGAAATCATGTGGACCTCGAGGAAGTCTGCACAGTCAAATACTATCAAAAAAATCTTTCCTTGTCATTTTAACTAAGGAAGGCACACTTTATTCCTTTTCATAAACATAATCACATCCGTTATCATAATCGGGAAATTCTTCCACAAGCATTTTAAATGTCAAAGCCCAACTGACACATTGCATCAAATTAAATTTTGGTCCAATTCTTAAATTCTCGTTGATTATCATTGCAATCATTTTCTTCTCTGAAAAATGTATTTATTCCATTTTGGCACTTTTGCATGTGATAATGAAAAACTCAAATATCATTCATATCGTTCATATCTTGTCACTTTAGTATCTTTAAAAAAAGAAGAAAAGAGACAAGCGCTTTGAATATGTCTTCTGAGGTGTGAGTATTCAGTGCAGATATCCCTGAAATAGTTGTTTCTACATCTCGTACTTCTCCCTTCATTTCAGTTGAGTGCTCTTGAACCATCCCCAAAGCTCTTGGATTTTCTGTCGATCGTAAGAAAAGGGAACAAAAGAAAGAAGAAAAGAAAAGCACATCAAAATTGTGAAAAGAAAATGTCCTTTGGTCTGGAACTTGAACCTCGAACCTCCAACCTTTCCTTTACAATATCTAGTAATGATTTGTTTCTCTAAATCTCAAGAAAATAAAAGAAATTGTTTAATTCAAATTAATCCAAGGAAATTTGGCTTTGGCTTTGGCAGGGGACTTGAATCTCTTACATTTGTTGACACTAGCAAATTCAATTAAAAACCTCTATAATAAATAGAAATGATAGAAAATGATATGTGGACAGTGACATATCAAACCATTCTCATTCTAGAAGTCAAATGCAAGGGTAACTTCATTTGGTCTCAACACAAAACAAAATCACTTTACGATTTCTCAGGAAGAATCACAACATGGGCCCCAATTTACAAGTTTCTGCTTCTAATGGGGTCCAAATTCCAAAACCATTTGTATGATTAATTATGGTACTGCCATTTACATTTAAAAAATTTGTTTTATGGTTTTAAATAAACATAATTGAACTGAACTGAAACAAAAGTATTACAAATTATGATTGAATAACAAATCTGAAACTGGATATCTTCAAAGGGATAGTAGATCTTTGGTTTGGAGAGCGCGTCAAGAAATACTTTATTTGCAAGGTAATGAAAAACTAAATAATATTTGAAAAAGCACATGGTTTTTTAGTACAAAATAAAAATCGGTTCAGAAACAGCTGAAATATTCATTAACATATCTGATCAGAATTAATGTTGGGCCCCAACATTTATTTGATATTTTAACAAAATAGTAATAATGCCTAGATATTTTCGAAAAATACCAATGTGGCTTTCAAACTGGTTTGATAATCTCTCTGTTGAATAATTATGTTTAACCAAACATCACATTAAAAGTTGTTGAAAAGAAATGATTAAATGTTCAGGTGTCTAGATCCCCTCGTGTTTAACGGCTGCTTTTTGAATGAAAACCAATCGAGCATGGTCGTGTGAGAACTATATAAGTTTATCATACAAGTTGTATTTACTTCAATTCAGTTTGACCTAGGGGGGTGTTTCACAAAGATTCTAAATTGAACTTAACTCTAAGTTGGACCTAACAATTATGGAAAGCCATTTGTAGCCTTGGAATAAAACATATTCAAAAGCAAACAGATACAAGTATTTGAGACTTCCGACAACAAAAAATATATCAATTATTTCAATGCTCCTTGATAACAACTAAATAATATAACTGATTTTATCAAACTTCATGACTTTTCAAAGGAACTGTTTAAATTATTTTTACAAATAACGGCTTTCCATAATTGTCAGGTCCAACTTAATATCTGAGCTAAGTTTAACAACTTTGAATCTTTGTGAAACAGCCCCAGAACTGAACTATCCTTTTTAACACTGACCTTTGGTTCTGTCACATGAAACCTGGCTTTGACGAAATTCTTGAACTTTTCTTCCTTCTTAGGCTTGCTTGGTGACTGATGAAAAAAACAAAAAAACAAGAATAACAACTTTAATTTTCTTTTTCATGAATTTGTTTCTGAATCAAAAATCAATGCATACGTAGTTAGGTGTGAGTGAGAAAATTGACTTCTGCATGCCATCTTGTAGGAAATGATGCTAAAACTGTACTTTTCTACTGATTAATATTTTAAAAGAAGGCTCAAAATTAGTGCCATATTCTACTTGGCAATTACTTGCCCAATCAGGCAATCAAATATGTTGTAATTGTTTGTTTGGGACTTTCCAATTCAAGTTTCAGGTCAATACAATTTGAGAAATCTTGATTTTAACTTGCCCAACTGGGCCACAGAGATGAATGAAGGTTAATTTTGAGCACTGAACAAAAGGCTGGGAGACATTGTACTGTCGTACCTGTACAGACATTGTACAAGTGGCGACTTGTGTCAGAAACTGGGGGGGGGGGGAAAAAAGGAACAAAAACACTATCCCCATGTCCATTTCTTCCTGTTTTTACAGAAGGTGTCAAACCAAAGTGTAGTTAGTTCGTGGAAGGTGAAGAACTAGGACGATTGACAAAAAGGAAAAAAATAAAATAAATAAAATATTGTGGCTCAATTGTAAAGAGAAATTACAGCATTTCTACCGAGAGGGTGAAAAAAAAAAAAAAATTGTTATGCCACACCGGTCCAAAACAAATTAGCACCGCGTACTTGGACGTGTCGGTGGAAAGGAGAGCGCACATCGACTTTGCGACAAAACAGGTGGGAAGAAAGAAAAACAAGAGACGGAAAGGGGAGGTGTCCTGGATAAACGATTGGATTGAGGTTGAGATGAGAGTTGATACACCGTAATGAGTATTTGAAGAAGTGATAGGTACCTCGCGATAAATAAACAAACAAGGACCGGGCAACAATCGATGGTGGTAACCCCGTCCCATTCAAGCCCATTTCACCCTCTACTGCCTCCGCCAGAAAGGCTTACAATACTATCCTTTACAACCCCGGCTAGAAAGGCTGAGAATACTCTGTACAGTGTAATTTTGTTTCTCTTTTAATTTCAATTGAATATTGATTGACAAATGGGAGGATAATTGACAGTATACTTTCCAAAAGAAACAACAAAATGATTATGCGTGGTTCATAGCTAACAAGATTCTGAAAATCTAATTTACACAGGCCGTCATGATTCCAGTTCTGTCTTTCATGTTGCAATGCTTCTGATAAATTAATGATGTACATGTACAATAAATGAAATCATACCATACATACATTTGTACATATCTAAATGTATCTAGTGTGGATTTATTTTCAGTGTTTACTCCATTTCTAAAAGATAAAAAGATATATGCACCAGTTCCAAGTTTTGTTATAACGTCATATCAAATCAATTTGTTGATGGAGCAGCGTAGTAAATAAACTGCATTTGAATTGAAACTGAAATTCAACTCAAGTTTTGATACTTGATTAATACCGTCTGGGTATTTACCAAGGTGGGGTACAACAGAAGGGTTTAAAGACTAATTATGTCATTTTGATCTGAAAGAGCTCCGTATTATGGAGCTGTCACAACCATTTTGCTTCCAAACTCTTGTCAAATTGATCCGCTTTGAAATCCCGATCCCCCACCTGGTTGAATTCTCGTCACACCTGGATGAAATATCTTTGACGCCTTTCTACCGCTCTGAATGTTCCTCATCAAACTTGGCAGAGCTGTTTAAGAGTGACAAATAGCGCTGTTCCAACATGGTGACATATCTTGTACGGCAATCTACCCTTATCACCGCTGAAAGATGTTATCTAGTGCTTCAACCTCTTGAGGTTCGAAAAAAAAAAAATACATTATTGGTACAAAATAACCACTTCAGAGTTTGGGACCTAGTTGAAAAATACCTGAACTTGAAAAATGGTACCTTGCATGCCATTATTATCACCTGCAAAACCCTGTGAATAAAAGATGCTTCTTTTGTCCGCGGAATCTCCCATAAATGTCTCCCCTTGGTCTAAAATTTCACACTCTGGCACAGTTTGGAGAGAACAATACATTGTATACCGCTCAATAAATTAAGTGTCATTTTGGACAAAGGCAAAAAGGATAATTTTCAAATTTCATTTCATAAATCCCACTTTAAATATTATACACAAGTTCAAAGCCTCGAGATCGGTGTCAATTGTCACAGGATGTCGAAAATATACAGTATACAAAGATATAATACAACCATGAACCATAGATTATACTAGGGAAGTAATATTACTGTACTATACAGATATTGTACAGTATATGGTAAAATGCATGGTTTTGTAAACCACAGTTTGTATAAAAGATAATAAAAACAGCTGCCAGGTAAAAACCAAAGCAGTTTGCAGTTCTTCTTCAATCAAATGTTGAAATGATCATTTTGCCAAAAAACAGTTTTCCCAAACCACAGGGTTGGTAAATGCTATTTTCCCCAACTTCTAAACAGGGCTTAGAAACTGAACTTAGGCAGCCACAGAGTCTAGTTCTATGTAGGGGTCGCCGGTGATAAGAGAAGTCCTAATCGACTTCCACAAAAGTTATTGTCTCCTTTTGTGGGCTCATCTTTTTTCCCCTTTTCCGTCCCCTCTACCAGTGAACATGATGGATGGGGGGAGAGGCAGAGGGAACTAGACAACATGAAATTAGTGGTAGTCAGACGCTGGGGGTGATTGTGCGCCCGCCAGGACTCTATCTGGGCTTCACCAAAGGTTCAGAGCTTGTCAGCGGGGCCGAGAGAAACCAACAAGCTCCTTCGGGGCATTTCTAGCGCGGGACAAACTCTATGCATGCATGCAGTACAAGGTCACGGTGATGGGGCAGGTCCCGAGGACACGCTTTGAAGTGCCGATGCATGGCCAGGGAAACCGTCTCATTCAAAGACAGTGTGGTTGGTTAAATGGGGGGCAATTCCGCGAATGACTGTACAGTAATAGCGTTAATATTTGTAGAGTCATTTCTACAAATTATTCTCATCTGAAGTTTCCCCTATTACACTGTGACCTCCAAATTGCATGTGGGTCAGACACCCTTATATGAATGAGCCCCATCCATTTCATTATGCTCATTTTGAAAAATATGGTATGGGCCTCAGTGGCGTAGCATGGTCTGGCTTATTGGGGGAGGGGGGGGGGGGGGGGGAGGAGGTATTTATGGTTTCTTTATGTTCCCATTTTGTTTTCTATTGCTTTTTTCAAAATTATGAGGCAGGGGCCCTCCCCCCTTCCCCTAGCTACGCCACTGGGCTTCTTTCTATAAACAAGATGGCAACAACAACAAAGGTACACCTTTTATATATTATCTTAATAACTGATACAATCAGAATGATATCAGCTAGCTAGTGAGCTGTTTACTTCATATCATCTGATTCTCAATCAGTTTTTCTATAATTTTATTTATCACCAAGATTTTCATTCTACATAAACCACCACCTCAACAAAAAAAGAGCAAGATTGATCGATGACAACGCGCAAACAGTTTCATCTGTCTGGTTGGAATGCGTAACCAACCATAACCTTCGGTTACAAAAGAAGTTAAAGGTTCATACAAGTGAGGTGAACTTGACCTGCCTAATGTCTCAAGTTAGGACAATGTAAAGTGCTTCAACCTTTGAATACCGCTACGGTTCCTCAATCAATAATGGAAAGGTTGTATCTAGAGACTATTTTACATCCATCTCTGGAGAAAGCATCCATTAAAATCACATCATCTAACCCTTTTTTGTTTTGTATAAAAAGTGATTATGACTCAATTAATAGTAATGGGCATATTCTTTTTTTATAAAGCCTTGTATGACCAACGTCATGCAAAGGCCACTGCTCTAATAGTATTTTATGTGTGCATAAGGTTAGGAATTCACCTGAATCTGCCAGCCATTAACCCGTTCCCCCTCGCCATTCAAAATCCCCATAGACTCTGTACAAAGCCCACCAGGCTCCCGTAGAACAAGTGGTTAAATTTAGACTCCTCATATTCATGACTACCTGTACTTTATTAATAAACAATTATACACTACACAATATGCAAGAGATATTCAACAAGATAACAAATACATTTAACCCGTTGACTACGGGAACCGAGTGCGTTGTGTACAAAGTCTATGGAGATTTCAGAATTTCGTAGTGAACGGGTTAACCCATTCACTTTACATTTTGGGAACCTGAAGTACCATGTAGTAGCTCTATGGGAAATGCAACATCTTGTAGGCAAGGGAGTAAGAATTGCAATACAATTTGTTTTTGCAAAAATACATCAGTGTAAAGATAGGTGTGGATTAAAGTTGTCCTCATATTGCATAATTCATTTATTAATAGCAGGTCTTTTTTTGATTAATGCATCTAATGTACATCTTTTATCATTCATATCCACTTCTTCAAGGAAGACAATTTTAAAAGATATTGAAAAGATACAACAAAGGATTGCTGTCTTACATGTAATTGCACATTTTTAAAATAAGCCCCAAGCAAGTTTAGCACTCAAAATTACTTGAAATTTCAAAGTTAATTCTAAATGACACGTTTTATTTCCCCCCACTTTCCCTGAATCCATTCAGATTCTCTTTACATATGTACATGTATCATCCTAGAATGTTTGCTACTGCAGGGAAGTTAAAGCTAATATCCAGTCCTTGAAATGTTCTGTTTTCCCATTAAAAAAAAAACAGTATTAGATCAGGGCCCTGTTGCAGAAAGAGTTGCAGTCGATTGTAAAGTTGCAATTAACCGCAAGTCAGAAAATATGCACATTTGAACCAATCGGATTTGCGCATTTAGTCATATGATCTGACTTGCAATTAATCACAACTTTACAATCGACTGCAACGGGGCTCTGTTCTGCTGTTCAATAAAAATGTTTTTAATTTGTTCTGGGTGGTTTATTGTGAAGACTAGTCAGTAATATTCAAACAAAATTACACACATCATGGATATGACAATGTGGGACTACACATTATTGTAGGATATCCTCCACACAATTTCAGTTGATGACTGTTCAGCATCCACACATTTTCTTGCAAATTTCGTTTCCCAGATGTTATTTTAAGGTCACTTTTATATTGTTGGTACACATTGCATGTGATATTTCATGAGATTTAGTTGAAATTAATGTCATATCAATCAGAATGGTGTTGCATAAAGAGTTTTGATCAATCGCAAAATTTTGATTGAATGCAAGTCAGCAAATGAGCCAGTCATAAATATTTGCGCATTGTTTGAACTTTGCGATTGATCGCAGCACCCCCCAGAACTGGATATTCCCTTTAATGCCCATTCTGGTATCGCATTAGAATTAAATGCTTCTAGAATAGGATCGGTAGTGCAGATTTATACTATTTATAAGCCTATAAAATTGGCGGTAATGCAAAACGGCCTCGATTTTTATAGCATCCTTTTCCATTTGTGAAATGTCAGAGCATCCCTCGGTGCTACTTGTGATTAGTCAGAGACAATGACTCTTCCATCTATCTACATGTAGCTATCTAAATCATTATCGTCTCTGTGTCCGCCTACGTCCCATGATTTAAATGGGATTGCGAGGGTGTGTGAAAGTAATTAGGGTACTTGGAAACATCATAGTTTCCTGAAACCCTTTCTATACATGTACGACCCGGGCCCCATTGCAGAAAGAGATGCAATCGATTGTAAAGTTGAAATTAATTGCAAACTTGTCAGAAAATGTACGCATTTCAACCAATCAGATTTGAGCATTTAGTCGCATGATCTGACTTAACAAGTAGTTTAACTTTACAATCGATTACATCTCTTTCTGCACTGGGGCATAGGTTTATTGAAAAAAAAAGTAATAGATGATTATGTCTTTATTTGTTAATATACTTTTTATTACAATGATTTGTACTATTATTATCATTATTATCATTTATTTGTATGATTATCGATATAATTATCAGGCATCATCATTATTATCATTACAATACCTCGCATCCATTATAAATATTATTGTTTGTTTTTCACACTTACCTGCATGATTGATTTTTTGATTTCGTCCGTGGAGAAGGCTTTCTTCTTTTCTCTCTGTCCTTTTGTCTTTCCCTATGTGTTAAAAACAAATTCAAATAATTACAAATCATCAAACACAAGCTGGCAGCCATTATTTAACCGCCTCCTTTAGAAAAATGTTGGGACAATAATTGTTTTCATGAATAGAAATGGTATCTTCTTGATTATTTAGAACTAATGTACAAGCACAAACATAAACAGTCAAACACACACACAAACACAGACACTGACACATACATACATACATACATACAAAATGCATACATGCTCATGTAGTAAATTATACACACATTTTATGCAAAATGGTATGGGTAAAAAAATTAGTGGGTTGGCTACATAGATCATACATAGATCTCCCAATACTATGCACTGGCATTGTGTGGCACTGTCAATCAGTCTGCCACTCACCTATCATGCATATTCATGAGACATTGACCACACCTCCACCTCTATGCCTAATACATATTCATGAGGCTAGGCCACACCCATATAACCTGACTGTTTCAATCTGTCTTTGTTTCCCTCTCTCTCCAAGGTTGCATTGTAGCAGAGTGGTTTTGGGATTGATTTCTGAAGAATTGCAGAGTGTGTTTTTGTTTGTTATGAATTTAAAAAAAACCTGACTATTATCTCATTTTTTTTGTTAATGCCTCAATTTTTTGTCCTCAATATTTGTAATAGATTCTGTAATATATGAAGAGTTCTGGTTTTTATCTCGTCTCTACTTTGATGCTCATTTCTCACTCTAGGAAAAATAGAGTTTCAACTCATTCTGCACTTAACATTCAAAATATAGCTATAAAGGGATCTAGTAAGTTTGTCTGAATTGTCCAAACTAACTTGCATCTACATGTACTTGGTTCTTTCATGCCTGGTTGTTCTCCTCCTACTGTCTTAAAAACAGAAGCATGGCTTTTTTTCTTCCAATTTGTGTCTTTGTTATTGAAATATTTATGTTTTTTGTTTAAATCCTTCAAATTTGTTCAACTATGTACAAACTTTATCAATGGCAATGAGTTTGAATAGCAAATTTTGAATTTCACTCATTATTTTGGCCATATGACATTTTGATTTTTAGCAGGGAATTTTCACACATCCCTCAGTGGACATATCAAATCACAGAAATACACATTTGTATCAACCCTTTGTTAGTTTTTTGCAAAATTCAACAAAGTTACTAGATCCATTTCATCAAATTCAAATATCATGAATCATTCACAGTAAACCGATACATGTTCACCATTTTAAAAATAAAGTTTGACAGAATCTATTTGAAGTCTAGTAACAAAAGATCTGAAAATTATAAATTCCATACTCGTGAACAAATGAATAAAGAGAAGTAAATTCCACACGCGTGACCCTTTTTACACTCTGTGTGTTGATTCTTAATGAGTCATCTCAAAGTTGAAAAAGAGATACAGAAAAATGACACTTTAGTGGTTTGCTCATTCCGTAATATACCCTTATCTTCATTCTCAATATAATGGAATGTGTGCTTTCATAAATGGGGAAGAAGATCAATTAACTCGAGAGAGAAAGAAAGAAAACAAAAACCCAAGAAATTTGGTGGGTGGGAGAAAACCCCTTTGAAAGGACTTCCACAGTCCTTCAACCGAACGTTACTTGATGACTAAGCGAGTTACTCATCGGCCTACTATTTTCATTTTTGTTATAAATTCAAATATAGGATTAAGAATGCAAACAAATGGGTGTTTGAATAAAGTCATATTTATTTCTCTCACAAAGTGAAATAATGGGGTGGCCCTGTCATTTTAGAGGGCAGATAAGGAGACAAGCTCTGTTTGGAGGGCACTAACATCCTAGCTGGTCTCCTCCAGAAAATAATAATGACACAAAAAGAAGTCAACAAGTGGTGAAGGTCGTCTTTATCAATCAGAGAATATACCATAAAAGAATTCTTAACAAATCTTCACACTCGGCATGCGGTGATTAAATATTTTGACCACAGATCAAGACTTGTTCCTTAATATCTTTTTAATGTGGACTGCAAATATTGAATGCAATAATACACATTCTTAAGGAATTTATAATCAAATTCAGAGACCTGTCTCTACAAAGCACACAAATGGAATCACATCAACAACTTGGGTTTGAAATATATAAATAAAAGATCCTACAAAGTACAAACCACTTCAGTCTACAGGAAACCAGGCCCAGCTACATGTACATACAAGGACATTCCTGAATGTGCTTGCCAAGCCTTCTGTTCTTTGATTTAGGATTTAACCACTCTTTCGGACCCACCTCCTTTTAAAACTCCTACCGAGTGTTCGGGGGGGGAGGGCTGAGTGGTAGGAAACCATGACCTCAAAGTACAGATTAATATTAGGCAATACCCAAGACTAAATAAAATGGCTTTACAGTAGCTATTCATTTACATGATTTACATCAATTTCATATGATCAGCTCAACACCAAGTGGACTCCCAAAACGATGGTTCGAAAGAGTGGGTTATAAATATGTACCGTGATTAGGAATGGGGCCAGAAACAAAAACAAGGGGAAACAGACAAAACTATATATTTAACTTAAAGTGAGGCCTGTAAAGTGTCTAACTCCACGAAAATTACTTGGAGCTTCCTCGTTTCTCTTCTACTGTGTTGTTTAGCTTATTTTAGTTCGCTTTTTTAACCAGGAAAGCAGTGTTCTTTTTCAATGAAACTTTCACACATCATTCGGACATATCTTACAATGATTTTGGCACAGGATTGAAGTCTCAAATGTCATTTTGGGCAATATCTGACACTTTACAGGCCTCACTTTAAGACAATAAGACTGCACAGCACCCAAGTGCCTGACAGCTTAATTAGCGACAACTTGCAAAATACTGCCTCGCTTGACATTATAAACTCATTAAACCGCTCAGTCGGAATGAGCAGCGAGAGATACTTTGCCTGGGAGGACGCCGTCGTTCCATGACACTTTAGAGTAGCCATCTCCCTTGGGCAAACATTTGTGCTACTTCACATAGACAGATACATGCCCTTTTCACACACAAAGCTACAGACCGACCTGTCTGTAGCTCACGATGGTTGACTCGGTCTTGTCACAATACTCTCAGAATCTGGTGATTTGTTCCTTAATTATGCAGACAACAGATAAGTGTTGAGGGAATTTCATAGTTCATAGGCACTTCAAATATTGATACAAAATTAAAAGGAAATTAACATACATGCACATTCTCACTTATCCATTATTTATTAAAAAGAAGGAAAATCTACACTTATTATTCATCCATTATTGATGTAAAAAGGAAATTCAACATTATCATTTATTCATTACTTGCGGTACCATATTTCACATGCAACCTACCATGCTGGCATTATTTATACACATGTGTATGTATGCATTTCAGAGCAGAAGCAGGAGACCCTATACCAATCCTACCAGCTTAAAGTAGCTGAGCGAAGAAATATCACAAAATATCACAAAATAGACAAATTATACATGTACGGGAAGCTTATACCAACCAGAACACAACTCATCTGCTCTTAAGTCTTGAAATATCAATGAAACGCGATAAGAAGCGTGTTTCCAAGACCCTTCTCAGAACTTCTATATGGCTTGAAACTGGAATTACCGAGTACGGATTAATGACGTCACACGTGCGAGTCCCCCGTCAAGAGCGTAGAGCGAGACGTATACAACTGTGTATTAAAAACCTCACAAGAAGTTCCGCAATTCAAGTTTGAGCGTTTATATCTCTCATGTTACTTTATTACCGTTCATGAGATAGGTATGATTGGAAGGCCTGTATTCCCCACTTTAAACTGATATGACATTTGCCATGAATATGTTATCATGGAATGCGCATGACACCCGAATATGGGGCAAAGTCAAAGTAAAATGTTGCAAAATGCATTGATAAAACAACAGTGTACCCTCCTTTTGTTGTGAGAATGGTGTTATGAATAATGTTCAGTCGGTCATGCGTGAATGTCAATGGCGTTTTATCATTTTTTTAAAGGATGAAATATACCTTTATTATTTTGAGGTGGTGCAATAACGATTGTGTATGTTGCTAGGAAGATGTAGTGTGTTTTATTGACTGATTGAGAAATTATCATTATGTTTGACCATATTAATGCTTTTTGCAAGATTTCACTTTTGACTTTGTAATGCACATTCCATGATAAAAAATGTCACATTATTGTGAAGGGGAGAATACAAGCTTTCCAATGGTAACACATTTATGAACGGTAATACAGTAATAAGGGAGATATGAACGCTCAAACTTGAATTGCGGAACTTTTTGTGAGGGTTTATAATACAGACTTCACATGACACGAACTTACGCCAGCTGATGATGGAAGTGGAATACAAATCTCTCGAAAACAGCTAATTACATTTTATTATTGCGTATAAAGAATATTCCATTATACTTGATTCATGCAAATAGATTTGTCTACCCTTCTATGTCGTGTAATTTCCCGAGATGTTTTCGTAAACATGTTAGCCTGGCAGCTAGTGCAGAGTGAATATTGTTGGTGACTATTGTTCAGGTTATGTATATAGACATGACAGTGAATCTTGAGCACACCTTTGCATTTTATGATGTCATGCAGTTCAAATAACGGTGCATATGTAATTAATATTCGCAATTAAATAGTACTAGTAGTAGAAGTGTTTTTAGTGACTTTACTGAAGAATGAATTCATGGTATTTTCCGTCTCGTCTTCTTCATTCTATCCCTCCTACATCCCCATCATCATCATAATCAAAATCATCATCATCATCATCATCATCATCATCACTATCACTATACCAATGACATTATATTTTGTGGAGCTGTTTACATCAACTTTGATGTCTACATTTAGTAGCAGTTCCTCCTGAAGATCAGGCATTGCGATGAGAATACTTAGCGTTCGGGTGGTATACACATACACCTACAGTACACAAAGCCCACGGGCTTGGGAGCACACCTACAGTACACAAAGCCCACGGGCTTGGGAGCGCTCTCATGCGCTCTTCACACATGTGACGTCATTAATCGTACCCCCACACAGCGGACTGACCAAGGGCGAATAATGGGTCGAAATTTCATCACTTTAGATTGCAGATTAATCAATTCTGTGACAATTTTTGACAAAATATATATGAATTATTAGGAATAATGTAACATTTCCTTTGCGATGATGCCAAAATTATTTAGATTACAAGCATTTTTAAACCTTCGCTCAGGTACTTTAATATACTGCATAGATATTGGGAAGGAAATAAACTAAATAGTATTTCATTCTTTGATTTTTATTCAAACATGATATTAAACCATTTCTAAAGCCACATTAGACACAGGACATTGGAGTTTAATCTTCTACGAATTATGCCGAAAAACGATTGAGGAGAAGAAAACCTGGTTTATGACCAGTACAATAGTTTCAATTACTTTTTCTACCAGGCTCGATAATAAGCAATCATCATCTGTCATAATTATATCATATTTGACCTTGGACATCGAGTCAACCGATATCCATTCAATACTTTATTAATCCACCTTTTCCAAAGTTAATATCCAATATTCTTGAGCGGAACTTCAAAGCAGACCCGCGACGTTCGCATCCAATCACAAGCATGCCAATTTTTCATACATGACCTTTGACCTCGTGAAGTAAAAACTACTCAATAAAACTGATATTGGTTTATTAACAGCGATCTCCACTGCTCGATGCACTTGGCTTCATAAAAATCACCTTCAATTGTAAAGCGGATCGTAAAAGACACACACAAAATGTCGAGCCATTGTGCGCCAAACTCCCATCCTGTGGTTTTGCCCGCACAAAGGACCCTATGCAGAAGTATTTTGCATTCGCAAGCGGAATATTTCCTCTTTTTATCTAGTTCCCCCCGTGATGATATGACGGATATAGGATTCTGGAGGATGCCCAGAAGAAGCCTCATCTCATTAAAAAAAAAAAGCCGCCATCTTTTCGCCAGGTCTCTTTGATGGTGGGGAGGGTTTGTAACAAGGCAATCAGAATTTTGAAAAAAAGATTTTTGTTAAAAAGAGCCAGCTTTTTGTGGCAGTGACATCAAAGTATCTTGATGATGTATCGCACAGATTAACTTCTTCCTCTCCCCTTTGTCAGAGATGTTCCAATATCAATAACCCATATCAAACAAACAAATCTGCGCACAAAGAAAGTACACGGCGCAACTCGGAAACAGGAAGGGGTTTTTCAAAGCCTCTTTTCATATTTTGTTCCTAGTCTTTTTACCAACTTCTCTTTGACAACAATTGCAATTTCTATTACTCTCTCATTACCCATGACAATGTCACGAGAACAAATATCACCAACAACTTGTTTTATTTAAGAGGTTTCATTGTCTGGAAGCTTAAGGTTTGATCTATGGGGACAGCCCACCTCACCATCTGTAATCCTGTTTTCAATTAACCAGCATTTATCAAATACAAATATGGATAATGTGGTAAACAAGCAAAAAATAGATAAAAATCATTTTCCGTTTTGTGTTTATTCAGTTGAATGACAGGAGAACTAATGAATGGGGAAGCAGCTCTATAAACAAACAGGATCAGGTTGGTTTAGAGATGACGGTTGTTAGCATTTAAAGGGATCTAGTAACTTTGTTGACATGTGCAAAAAGTGATGAATGGTTGATGCAATGTATATTGTTGTTATCTCATATGTCCACAGGGTATTGTGTGAAAATTTCAAGTCAAATGGACATTGTATGGCCTAGTAATGAGCGAAAATGCAAAGTGATATTCAGTAACTCAGTAACTGCACTCACTTTGTACACAGAAGAAAAACTCGCCCGGAGTTTTTCTTATCTGAATACTTCAATCATACATATCTTTGTAACGAAAGGGAAATTTGAAAAACCGAAACCTGTCCCGTGATTTTATTGTTAATACGAATACAACAAGGTATAAGGGAACCGCTAGAATTAGAATTTTATTTTGAGGATTTGGACAATGTTACCAAGTCCCTTTAATTTAACTAAAATATATTACTGTTTTGATTGTTTGTACCACTCATAGATAAACACGCGTTTTGACACACACGATGATTAATGACAAAAATAACAATTCATCAGAAGTTTCAAAACAGATAACATGCATCCACAGACAGGCACAACCAGAATAAGCAGAAATTCAAACAAAAAGTAAACATGCATGCTTCAAAGGCCCTCTATTTACAAACACATATTCTAAGCACAATTTTGAATTAGTATACATGTATACTGCATACTCTGAAGGGATGCATATTTACAATTACAATATATTTTCATACCATATCCAGGGCTCCACACTTACATTTTTTGTCAGTGGCCCGGTCGGGCCAGGAAAATGATTTCTTCCCCTTTTCTGGTGGCCCGAAAGAAACATTTACCGGCCCAAACATTTAATTTCATGAATAACCTTTTTAGTAGGGTTAGTTACTATTCAAAATACCATTGATTATAAATGAGGCATGACATGGAAGAAAACAAGATTTTCAAATTTTGTCAGTGTCGGATTTACAATTTGCTTGCCCGATCGGGCCACCAACAAATGACTTTTTACATTTTTGCTGGCCCGAAGTGCAATTTTACTGGCCCCGGTCCAGCAGTCTTTGGACCTATAGTGCTTGAATGTTAAAGGGATCTAGTATCTTTGTAGACATGTGCAAAAAGTCATGAATGGTTGATACAATGTGTTTTGTTGTGATCTGATAGTTATGTGTGAAAATTTCACTTTAAATGGATTTAAATGGGCTATGACTATCCAGAGGATAGTTTAAAGTCTGAATGCTTCAATCCTAAATAACTTTTTAAGAAAGGGAAATTCGAAAAACCCTAACTTGTCCCAGCTTCTATTGTTAATACAAATACAGCATGGTATGAGAGAACCGCTAGAGTTCCAAGCAAATGTTGAGGATTTGGACAATGTTACTAGATCCCTTTAAGTGACATTAAATTGCAGAAAAGGGTAAACAAAAACTCACCTGTACTTTGGCTGGTTCTGCCTTTTTCACTCCATTTACTTTTCCCTAAAAAAAGAGAAGAAGAATTTCATACACAAATGTAAGATGACAATATTACTACAATATTCTGGTGAGAGTGAAAAGGGAGTTAAAGGGTACCAACACCCCAAAATAATATTCTTATAAATGAAAGGTAACACCTGTAAAGTGTCAGATATTGCCCAAAATAATACCAAAATCATTGTAAGATATGTCAGAATGATGTGTGAAAGTTTCATTGAAAAAGAACACTGCTTTCCTGGTTAAAAAAGCACAAATTTGTGTCAGCTTTTACAACTAATTACAGTATGGCTGACGCTCTTGAGCTGAATGATTATCAATGATAGATCAATGATAGATATCGTCATACTAAAGGGGCATTTGAAAAAATCTCATCTTATTTTATTCAACATGGTAGAAGAGAAATGTGGAAGCTCAAATTAAGTTTTACGGAGTTAATACTTTACAGGTGCACCTTTAAGTTATTTATTGTTATACACATACCACCCTTGTAGGTTGAAGCCCCACTCTTATGTGATGTGAAATGTTCAGATAATAATACAATGTAACTCTAAATGAAAGGATCCATAACAAAGAAACCAAAATATGATTAGAATCATATAATTACCACACCTTTGAGTTAACAAAGAATGGACTTTGTTTGTCAAAATAATTTATTTTCTAGTAATATTATTTCCATTTCAAACTGTGTAAGGTGTAAAATCACACCTTCTAAAATGTATTCAATTAAGTCGCAATTCAAGTCGAATATAGGGGTGGCAACTTTTCAAGTTTACACCAATTAAAATTATGCGACTCAACACCATTGCCACAATGTAGCCACTGCGGATTACATTGAATCCAAGGAACTCTAAAAACGCTGTAATGTAAAATCTACCAAACCAGGTCAGTGACTCTAACTCGCTAGTAATTTTTTTCTTCTCATTTTTTTTGTTTGTTAACGTTCTCACTTTTAGATCACGAGTACATTCACTTTAGAATTTAGATCATACAATTGAAAAATGGAATGAAACCGCACAATTACAATTCCCTCCAAGTCCTTGGGACGGCGCACGAGCCATGCGTTGACCCAAAGTCCCAAACATTCAATTCAATGCCATTTGCGATTGAGACGGGGAGGGAAAAACGAGGAGACATTAATAGACAACTAAATGCGAGTTCATTGGGTTTGGGTTATGATTCACTCCGTACGGAGATGGTAAGAGTAAATATCAAATCTACAACAGAGATGATGAATACAGTTAATAAAGATACTACATATATGTATGTACAGTGTGCAACTGTGTGTTGTGTAATTTAATTGTGAAAAAAAAAATCATGAAAAGTTCATGGTAACAATTTTCAGGACACATTGAAAAACTGTTCCATTTTGGAGATGAAATATCGGTACTCATACTGTCTTATGGCATGGTAAAACAATTTGTTTTGGTAAAAATATTCAAGATATCATGATATCTTGGAAGATTTTTGTATGAAAGCATTTAGATGTAATGCTCCCCTGAACTGTGTGTTGTGTTCTTTTCATCTACCTTTCCATTGTCCCTCATATCTAATTACACCATTAACCCAATCCCTACTAGATTTTGCAATCTCCATAGTGTTAATACAGGACCCACCAGGTTCCTATGGGCAATGGGTTAACCTGTTCCATACTAGATTTGGCAAACCCCATATAGAGTTTATACATGACCCACCAGGTTCCTGTGGGCAATGGGTTAATAAACCTGTTCCCTACTAGATTTGGCAAACCCCATAGAGTTAATACAGGACCCACCAGAATACTGCTGGCAATGAGTTATTTAAGATAATAACTGAATATGAATAAAAACACAAATTGTTATAGTTGTGTCATTTCCAACTGTAAAACCCTACACACATTAACTGCCAAATATTTCATTATCACTTCATCTTACTGAACTTGGAAAACCACAGAAATACGGATAAAATTAACTCCATATTTTTTCCCCTTTCCAATCGTTCATGATTCATAAGATTTTAAGCAGAATGGATGGCATCTTGGCGAATAAACTTGTATATCCCAGAAAAGGTTCATTTAACCCCCAACTCTGCCTAAGCTGCAACATTGTATAGTTTGCTTCAATGTAAGACTGACAGTATAGTATATCTTTTATCTGGAAAGATTTCTTCTCAAAATAGAATTTACACAACATATTACAACAAAACATTCTTGTATTTTGGGTAAGGAATCTAGTCAAATCTCTACATAGGGACCACAGGTCTATGGAAAGCAAGAAAGTTGGCCAAGTGAAGACAGGTGACTTCTATAGACAGCCCTTCTATAGACTTTTGAAAAGTAGCCACCCCCCCCCAAAAAAAAAAAAAAAAAAAAAAAAAAAAAAAAAAAAAAAAAATTATTGTTTCCCTGTTTATTTTAGGCCATGATGATGACTACCTCTGGACATGTGCTATTCAGAAAGCATGCAAGAATCAACTCATTCATTAATTCCTCATAATCTCTCAAATAGCTTTATACAATATAGACCTGGTTCATCATGTCCACTAAAACTTGAGGGAAATTTCTTCCTATAACTTAAACTAGTACTACTACTTCATCAATAACAAATTCATCAGCCCATTGGTATCACATTCATTTATGACAGAACGCTGAATATAGGTTTGTACTTTTTTGTGACTGGTTACCTACCATCTTTGGAAATAACTAAAAAATACTACAATACTATTCTGCAGATTGCAGCATTTAAGACTTGTTGTTAACAGTGATTTCTAGGCTCTTTTTTTCTCATGATGTCCCATTTCCGCGTACTCTGCGTCTTAACTTTAAGGTGTTGTCCATCAACACCCATCATTAGCCCAAATATACATTTTTTTCTCCAAAGATCTGCAGATCCACGAGGACACTTATAATGACACATTGCTATATTTACTGTCACCCTTCTGGGCACAGTACAGCCGCACCAAAGAAATCAAATATTTAACACCAGAGGGCGGTGCCCACTATGGGAGTTATTAACCCATATTACCCATTGCCTATCATATATATGGGAATCTGGTTGGTCTTGGGTTAACTCTATAGGGTTAGGAAAATCCAGTAGGGAACAGGTTAACCTATTGCCTAGATATAAAGAACCCGGTGGGTACTGTATTAACTCTGTGGGAATTGCAAAATCTAGTAGTGAACATGTTAAACCATTGCCTATGGGAACCTGGTGGGTCTTGTTATTAACTCTATACATGTAGGGTTAGGAAAATCCAGTAGGGAACAGGTTAACCTATTGCCTATGGGAACCTGGTGGGTCCTGTATTAACTTTATGTTTATATGATGATTTATATGATTTATTTCATTAATTATTGTATATAATATATCAACGTTCTTTATATCGTTAGTTCATTAATGTTATTTCCATGTTTGTAAATACATGTAGTGTTGCAAATGACGCTGCAATCCAGCTTTTAGCTGTGAATGTGACATTTTTTGTTGAATAAATACCATTATTATTATGTGGTTTGCCAGTCTAGTAGGAAACAGGTTTACCCAAATGCTTACAGGAATCTGATGTGTTCTGTATTAACTATATATATGGGGTTTGCAGAATCTAATAGGGAACAGGTTAACCCATTGCCTACAGGCACAGGTTAACCCGTTGCCCACAAGAGCCTGGTGGGTCCTGTATTACCTTCTAGGACTCAACACTTGCACTTGCCCAACAGCCCAGGGCAATAAAACTTGATGTCGGGCAAAATAAATTTCACAAATTGTCCAGTTTTGTAAACTTCAAGAGAAAATTGTATTCTTTATACATGTGCAAATCTCATCTAGAAGTGAGCAGGCTAGTTTTAATATTCAGCAGGGCATTAGCACTTGCCCGCCCGGGGCAAGTAAACATTGTTGTCGGGCAAGTAAAATTGCATTTATAAATGTTCTAGTTTGCTTGCCTCATAGGGCAACTTAAATTTCTCTTCAACTACAGGAATAGAATGTAGTTCCTTACATGAAAATCTCATCTAGAAGTAAGCGGGCAAGTGAATTGTCTATTTGGGCAAGTACAATTTTAACATAAATTTATTTTACTTGCCTAAACAGGCCAGTAGAAAAGAAAGAGCTAGTGGCAGAGGCTCATATTCAACAAGCACAACCTACACTTATTCTTCTTTTGTGCAACTGAATACTCCCCATTTAATTCAGCATTTTTATGTTTGCACAGTCAAATTAACACAAATCATAATTGCAGTGGCCCAGGGGGGTTCATATACTGACAAGTAGAGATTTACGATAAAATGCATTACAATACGTAGTATACTTAGTATACATATAATACTTAGTAGTCATACAGTTGACTTTAAATAAATAAAATTGATTTTTAAAGTCACATACTTGTATCAATTTTACTGTCTCAAGAATAGCTACATATTATACAGTAAAACCTGTGTATAGTGACCAATAAAGGAAAACAAGAAAAGTGGGCACTGTTTTCCATGCTAGGGGTCACTTTAGGTAGCCACTATGGGCAGGATGCCTGCTATAGACAGGTGGCCCCAATTACAGGTTTGACTGTATATTGTTGCCTTTGATCACTGAAGCATGACCACTATAGGCAAAGATGACTTCACATTTAAATTACAAATCAGCGTGTATGCCTTGAAGTACCATATCCATTGACTTGCAGAATTATGCTCTGAGCCAACACAAGAGGGCAGTATTCCACTTATTCTACTGACCAAAGATATACCCAACTCATCCAATGCTGGTTTTATTTGTTGCTTTTATTTGTGCTTTTGTTCCTAAAATTCAAAGCAGGAATTTGCCTTGTGGCAAGTTAAATCAAATGAATTTCAAATTCTAGAGGCCCTAAACCTGAAGCTGGTTGCCCCAAACAAAGAAAAACATTAAAAACTCTGTTACATTTGTATTGGTTGCCCATTCAGGCCTGTCAAATTGAGCATCAATGGAAATTGGTGGCCCGAAGCTATTTTTTAGTGGGCCTACGCTAATTTTGAGCATTGCTAAATGCACTCAATGAGATCTGGGCCCTGTTGCAGAAAGAGATACTAATCGATTGTAAGTTACGATTGATCGTAAGTCAGAAAATTTCCGCGTTTCAACCAATCAGATTTGCGCATCTAGATCACGTGATCTGACTTACGATTAATTGCAACTTACAATCGATTGATCTCTTTCTGCAACGGGGCCCAGATGATTGATGTAAGCCTTTTTTCAACCATGCTCTCAGCACGTGTCTTGTCTTTTATTAAGCTTGCTGTTTTCCCAAGTATTTTTCATGCACGTATTTAGGCCACTGTCTTATTCTCCAATTCCTATTTATCAGCCACAAAGTAGATTTTAACAAAGGCTCAAATGAGCTTGGGTTTTCCCTGGTGGCTCAGTCAACGGTTTAAATGTTAAGATCACAATTATCTGGCCTTCTCTGGTGGCCTTTACTGACTGGATTTAGCAGTGGCCCGGGGCCACCAATAATTGATGTCCGGTAAAAAAAAAAAATAACCCGCTCCCTTCAAGATTCTGAAATCTCCATAGACTTTGTACACAACCCACCTGGTTCCTGTAGTCAAGGGGTTAAAACAATATATATTATGGTGGCCTGATCAGGCAAACAAAGTTTGTAAATTTATACCTTGCACGTATACAGGAGACCGACTCAAATTTATTGTATTTTATTAAAAAATCAATTATACAGAAAACATCTTGGAGATAATTGTTTTTGTATTCTTCTCTTTTTATAGGGCCACCACACATTCCATCCGGGCCACTCAAAAATTGGAAAAGACTTTGGTGGCCTGTTGTATTATATACGCGCACTATATTATTCATATGTAAGTACATTATACATATACGCTATGCAAGGAGTGCTGCGGTATGAGCAGCAAGATGACGCCGTTTGGACACGGACGTTTGTTTGTATTACTGGATTAAAGTTGTTGTTATATCTTTACACAACCGCCTGTTATCTCTTTATTCATACCAGTCCACTAATACAACATGGTGGCAGCGCAGTGGCGATACAGATTCACTGCCAAATCAGCACAGGACTGACGTTTTGTTAAGGAAAATCAACATGAGTGATTTGTGCTGAAACAAAGTTGGACCGATTCAATGGGACACACAACACATTCATATCTACTGCAGACACTCGTACATCAACTGGCTGAATGACTCGTTATCTGTAAGTAACATCGTGTGGGAATTAATTGATTATCTTCTCTCAAATCGCTGCTCATCAGAGAGAATTTTGTGCATATCATTCGATATATGAACGCTATGCAGAGCATTTTTACGACGATTTCGTTGCACACATTTTTGACATTATACGCCAAGCCTGTTCCACACGCACGCTAGCTACGCCAGCCTAGCGTAATTTAGATATGTACCAGTCGATCATCGATCGTCTACGCTGCGCACAGCCTAGCCAGCTAGTTCGCCGCATGCATCCAGTACCGCACCGACGCACTGACAACGCAGATCGACGCACCGCCGTGAAAAACTGCCTATAGCAACGGAACGGGATCATCACCGCGCGGAAGGATATAGCTGACGGATCGAGTCTCTACCGTATGCTGTGAGATTGCCGATCGAGTAACCGAATAAACATTGCTGTTTATGTATGCCGGCGAAGACCGTACCGAAGTCGAGGGACATCATCAAAGACACGGCACAATATAGACTGAAACCTGAAACTAATCCAAGCCAGCTGAAGGAAATGGACTAAGTATCTAAGTGATATGCAAATAATGACATAATTTCAGACATTTGAAATATTTACCTGTGGGTGATTTTGCACCACTTTGTTATTTGTTATTCTTCATGAATGCCTTGACACATTTATATTTCATGCATTTTTGTGAAAGTTACCATATTATATGCCTTGATATCTTATTCTTACTGAGTGTAAAATATAGACAGAATTGATAATTCACTATCAATTTTTTTTGTCATACAGGAATATACATGTTTTGTGAATGTAATTGCAAGCTCGTATATTTTGATTTCTTCATCGTGTACACTAAATACCTAGTGATTTTGTGTCATACAATCAATTCATTTGTGATTGACATATTCACATCTATCTATTGTGATTTATTCACGGTGTACACCCTATATTTGAAATTGCACTCTTTGTAAATTTGCACTATTTAATATTGATATCAAGCAACTATACCATTTCTTCTTCGTTGTTATCAGTCATAATATCACAAGTGCATCATGTCGAGATATCCAGAAATGAATTGGAATAACACTGATGTGCCAGAAGAATTCAAGCTATTCAAACAACGCATGGAGTTATGCCTCCAAGACAATGATGTCCAAGACCCAAAGAAACAAGCAATTAAAATAAAGATAGCAGTAGGAAATGAAGGTTTGCGCAGAATAAATGCATCCGGGCTATCTAATGATGACCAAGAAAACCCTGCACTGCTGTGGTCAACCCTTGAAGGTCAGCTGAAAGTCAAGCTGAACTTCCGCATCCACAGGCTCGAGCTGATGCGATATCGACAGCACTCAGGTGAAACTATCGACGAATTTGTAAACAGATGTCGGAGCAAAGCCAAAGAATGTGACTTTACTGAAAATGAACTTTCGGAACGTGTCACAGAGCTAGTTATTGCGTCCACACCTAATGAGGCATTCCAGAAGGATTTGCTAGACCAGCCCAAAGGCTACAAGATAGAAGAGCTCCTAGGTGAGGGCAGGAAATATGAAGCCATCGCTGTAGGCAAACAATGTCTTCGCTCAATCGACTCTGCAGCGAACAATGTAGATGCCCTATCACACAACCAAGCCGGACGCAAGAAATGCGGCAACTGTGATCTGAATCACCCGCCACGCAAATGTCCAGCTTACAAAGATACCTGCAAATCCTGCGGTTCTAAGGGACACTGGGCCAAATGCTGCAGAAAGGCCAAACATAGAAAACCATTTCGAGGACGAAGTCAAAGCAGGGGACGCCAAGGCAGCAATCGCAGTTTTCCTCAACGAAGGCAGAACACGCCCCCAAGACACCCAGCGAAACAAAGGGTTGCTGAAGTCTCCAAAGAGCCAGGAGGAGAAACGCATGATGACTTCGAAGAATTCCATACTATCGTACTGGGAAATGACGAAGATGCTCGCATTGACTCTGTGCATCAGAAAGAAGCATTCGTCAAGATTGGGATCATCTGTCCAAGCAAACCAGGACAGCACATCCTGCACGCAAAGGTTGACACCGGTGCCAGTGGAAACACACTCCCTCTACGAACGATCAAGGCCATGTATGGAAGCAGATGGCAAGCAGTAACTCGCCCAACCACTGCACGTCTTACCGCATATAACGGTTCTCCAATACATTGTGTGGGCACACTATCAATCACGTGCAAGTACAAAGACTCCGAGTGGAGAGATCAAGTGTTCTACGTGGTCGATGTCTCCGGACCAGTGATCATCGGACTGCCTATGTGCAGTGAGCTTCAGGTTGTAACCATCCACGAGATGCACCACCAGAGCCATAGCCCGACCAGCGGACCGCCTCCGTTGAACTCTGTCAAGGACCTGCAAGCACTGTATCCCGAACAATTTGACCGTATTGGTAATTTTCATGGGGAAGCGACACTGCATGTCAGAGAAGAGGCTGCTCCCACCATTGATCCACCACGGAAGTGCAGTGTCCACATCAAAGACAAACTGAAGTCTGAGCTAGATTCGATGGAGAAGCAAGGCATCATCCGAAAAGTCGAACATCACACCGACTGGTGTAGTTCGATTACGACAGTTCTCAAGAAAGATGGATCCTTGAGGGTATGCCTAGACCCCAGGAGATTGAATCAAAATCTCAAAAGATGTCCACACAAGATTCCAACTCTCGAAGAACTCAATCCAACCTTCTCTGGAGCAAAGCATTTCTCCAAGCTAGATGCTAAATCTGGATACTGGTCTGTTCACCTATCCAAAGAATCCCAGGAGCTGACAACTTTTCGTACCCCGTTTGGCAGGTACTGCTACACACGTCTTCCTTTCGGACTGTCTGTCAGCCAAGATCTGTTCCAACAACATATGGACCGCATTGTTGGCCAAGCAGAAGGATGCATCTGCATCGCTGATGACATCGCAGTTGTTGGACGTACCGAGGCGGAGCATGACAAGAACCTCCACAGACTGATGGAAGTTGCGCAAAGAGAAGGACTCGTCTTCAACAGCAAGAAGTGCATCATCAAGACGGACAGCATCAACTTCTTCGGCTCCGTGTATACCAGAGATGGAATCCGCCCTGATCCACAGAAGATCGAAGACATTCATGCCATGCCGACACCCCAGGACAAAGAAGATCTACAGAAGTGCCTTGGCCTTCTCAACTATCTCGCTCCACACATCGCCAACTTCTCGGAAAAGGCATCACCTCTACGTGAACTGCTGAAGCGAGATGTGCCATTCACATGGCAAGACGATCATCAACACGCTTTCAATCAACTCAAGAAAGCAATCTCTGCAGAATCCTGTCTGCAATACTACAATCCTAAGGAAAAGACGACCCTGGAGGTCGACGCATCGATGAAAGGTCTTGGAGCATGTTTGATGCAAGATGGCAAACCAGTTGCATTTGCATCAAAGTCTCTCTCACCGTGCCAGGCAAACTACTCCAACATTGAGAGGGAAACACTAGCCCTAGTGTTTGGAATTCAACGCTTCCACACGTACCTGTTTGGAAACCAATTCGATGTCGAGACTGATCATAAGCCTCTGGAAATGATCACGAGAAAACCACTAAGATGTGCACCACCTCGTCTACAAAGACTGCTCATCAAGATCCAAGGATATGATTTTGATGTCAGATACAAGCCAGGCAAATCGATGATCATATCAGACGCCCTGAGCAGGATGCCCAATCCAGACAAGAACCAAGATGTTCAACTCGATGTCAATGTGGAAGAGATCAATTCGCACATTGATCTGATATTCTTCGCGCAAAAGAAGAGGGACGAACTACAGCATGAGACATCGAGAGATCCTACCCTGAGAGCTCTGTGGAAAGTCGTCACAAATGGCTGGCCAGACACGATAAAGGAAGTTCCCACAGAGGTCAGAACCTTTTGGCCATACCGTGATGAAATCGGAGTATCAAATGGTATACTTTTCAAAGGAAATCAAGTCATCATTCCCACAGAACTCAGACAAAACATTCTAAATCAACTCCATCAGGGCCACCAAGGGATCGAACGTACTCGCAGACTAGCAAGGGAAACGGTGTACTGGCCAAAGATCAACAATAACATTGAGCGAGTCATCAAGGATTGCTGTGCCTGCCAAGAAAATCAAACCAAGCAGCAAAGAGAACCTTTGCAACCTCACGACATACCAACGTCACCGTGGACGAAGCTTGGAACTGACCTGTTCACTTTCAACAAAGAAGAATACCTGTTGGTGACTGACTACCACTCAAAGTATCCTATCGTGCGCAAGCTGCACAATACATCCAGCATGTCGGTTGCGAACATACTGAGTGGCATCTTCAGTCTTTTTGGACCACCAACAACTCTGGTATCAGACAATGGTCCACAATTCGTTGGAAAATCATTCAGAGAAATGTGCGAGAAATGGTCAATAGATCACATCACATCATCTCCGCGATACCCAAGATCCAACGGACTCGCCGAACGCATGGTGCAAACTGTCAAAGGGATTATGACAAAGTGCACAAGAACTGGCCAAGACATCCAAACAGCACTGCTACATTTCCGTGCCACACCAATTGACTCCAATCTACCATCACCTGCAGAGTTACTCTTTGGGAGACCAATCCGGACAACGCTTCCGAGTCACCATCTGACCAGACAATCGTCTACGCCTGATCTGCTGTTTCAGAGACAAGAGAAGATGAAACACGATCACGACGTGCATTCTAGAGAATTACCACCTCTGCACGTTGGACAGAAAGTCAGAGTTCTGGATCCTAAGGACAACAGGTGGCTTCCAGCCGAAGTGAGCAAAGTGCGGCCAGAACCAAGATCCTACGAAGTAGCAACTCCCAACGGCAGCATCTTGAGGAGGAACAGATCTCACTTAAGAGAGATGCCGAATGGAACCACTCAAAAACAGATTGTTCCAAAACGAGTACATTTCGAAGACGACAGCGACAGGAGTGAAGTGATGAGACAAAGTCAAAACAAAACACAAACACACAAACAAAGACAACATCACACGTCAAACACACGCTCAGACACCACACACTACACTACAAGATATGGGCGTGAGATCAGACGACCCTCGCGTTACCATGAGTAGTACACACTGGAGAGAAAACCAGCTACACTGTTAATATCGTAAATATTGTATGAGTAAACAGTTCTTGAACAAAGATATGTTCATCCATTGTGTTCTCTATTTGTGCGGATGTTGTTAACTTCGCAATGTTAATCAGTTATTGGTGTTTGTAGTTCATTAAGTGGTTACTATGTATAGCATCTTAATTAATACCGTTTGAAATATTTGTTGCATACTTTATGTACAAACATTAGGACCCCAAATATTATTTAAATTATTGTGAAGCTGATATTTCACATTGGAAAGTTCATTCAAATTTGACACAAAGGCTTTTAAATACGTACAAGACGAAATGCTTTTATTGACAAAAAAATAAGTTGAGTTTAAATGAAAAGGTTAGATTGTGTGATTGTGCATACTGCGTAGAATTAATGTTTTTTTTTTATTCATATGAAACAAGAAAATTAATTAGAGTTACATAAAGAACTATTATGAATATTTAAATATAAAACAAAATGCATACAAGTATTTTGACAATTTGTTCAGTACAAAATCCTTAATTGTTTAAATAGTTACGTTAAATGTAAAACGCTTAATATGTGTCGAAAAGGTTAAATCGCATACAAGTACTTTTGACAATTTGTTCAGTACAAAATCGTTAATTGTGTACAACGCTTAATATGTGTTATAAAAAGGCTAAAACTGATTTATTAGGAATAATCATTAGACCAGTTGTTCGATAAGAATGAGATTGAGTTATTTCACCATCAAAGTTTTTATTAGATGATAATGACTGCATCCAAAGCTCAAACAAGTTTAGAATGTTAATAGTCTGAATGAATGTTTCACATTTATATGATAGTCAAAAAGTTATTTGCCATCTTATCTTTTCAGAAAGAGGGGGATGTTGTATTATATACGCGCACTATATTATTCATATGTAAGTACATTATACATATACGCTATGCAAGGAGTGCTGCGGTATGAGCAGCAAGATGACGCCGTTTGGACACGGACGTTTGTTTGTATTACTGGATTAAAGTTGTTGTTATATCTTTACACAACCGCCTGTTATCTCTTTATTCATACCAGTCCACTAATACAACAGTGGCCCAAAGGGTAACTAGCAAAAAAAGGTAATGTGGGGCACTTGTGGCATTAATCAAATATTGGTGCAGGCCCACAGAGTAAGTGCCCATTTTGTAGCCCTGATTGTGTACAACATGTCCTGAATCTTATACAAAAATGGCCCCCATGATAACTACTCAATATATTTTCAATTTTGGAGTCTTTTTTATTATAATGATAAACCCTATAATAATAAGCCTTCTGGTAAAACAGACTGTCTGACTCTACATAGTTAAAGGTACATGTAGATTAATAACGTATCTTTTTCTCTAAATTTGTAATAATAATGATTAGACTTGTTGTTTTGGGTTTGTATTGCTTTTATTTGTTTTTAGTGTATGTGTGTGTGTGTGTGTTTGGTTTTGTTTGTTTGTTTTTTGGGGTGGGGTGGGGGGGGGGGGGGGGGGGGGTGGGGGTGGTTACAAACTGCCCTTACCTTGGTCTTCTTGGGAGATTTATCTGGAGATGACTCTTCTTCCTCCTCCTCCTTCTCGTCTTCCTCATCGTCATCCTCCTCCTCATCATCTTCCTCACCCTCCATATCCTCCTCATCTTCATCACTGGAAAATTAAGATGGGAAAAAGTTAATATTGAACAAAAATTTGAAATGTCAAATAGAGAATTTATGTTTTTAGTGTAGGGTGCATAGTATTTTTGTACCAATTATTAAATACAAATGCAATAATTTTTATGAAGCTTGATGAAGCAAAAAATAAAATGTGGAAGAAAAGTTTATTATGCAGTGAAAATATAGAGTCACAACATTTCCCCCAAAATGCAAAAAAGATCCCTAAGATGCCACCATAAAAATTTGTCATGACAAATTTGTCAACCATCACAAAAAAAATCCTGCAAAAATCTTCCGAATTGAAGGAGGCAGTTCAATACAAAGAAGAGAAGGAGAAGAAGAGGGGGAAAGTGAATTATGATGTAATACTGACTGTTTATGACATCAGGAAGGGGGAGAAATACAGAAAACATGCAGCAATGACGACACGTGCCTTATTAAGACATTCTGGACTGAGGAATCGAAAGACATTGCCACAGAACAATGGAACTAGAGAGGGGCAACTCTTCTCTATTCTGTCAACAGTTTCCACATCAATGATGATGTTTATTTCCCTTTACAGGAAAGTAAAAGAAATATTAAAGACAATTTTGTTTTAAAGCTACTGTTCTCCTTTTGCAACTTGCAAGCCTACTTTTTTAAAGATATTTTATAGATTGTACAATAATTATTTAATTTGTCTAGCCATTAAAGATCCTTCATTATATTACACAAGCCTCTGCACTAACTTTTTTCTGTACTTGCCCATTTGGGCAAGTAAAATCATAAATTTGAACGGTTACTTGCCCCAATATGAAATTTACTTGCCCTCTTTAACTCTAGATGAGATTAACACATATGAAATTACATTGTTCTCTTGTAGTTGAACAATTATTTAGTTGCCCGATCGGGCAAGCAAACTAGACAATTTATGAAATTCTACTTGCCCGACACCAATTTTTACTTGCCCCGGGCAAGCGGGCAAGTGCCAGTGTCACAAACCAAGTAACAAATGTAAATTGGTGAAGTACAATAAAGTGATTCAATCTGATTCATGACTTAACAGGATGATGATTTGTCATTGAACTTTGTGAATGATAATACAAATCAATGATCTAATAATAGAAAGGCAATGAACCCAAGAGTTAGACTACAAAACGATTGCTTTTTCCTTGCATCATTTGAATCCCTTCTCAGTGTGAATTTCTAAATTTCATCCACTTGGTGTGCATAGTATCCTTAAAATGATTCATTAACGGTGTACAATTCAACCAAATTCACTTGGAGCGTTCTCACTTCTCTTGTACCTGGTTGTTTGGCTTGTGGTAACAGAAGAATGAAATGGGTTTAGATTTGTTCAAAATGTCTCCCTAATTATGGAAATATTTATAAGGCTGAATTTGAAAGCATTAGTGGACGCTTTCGACCGTATTCAAGAGTATTCAAATTTGGATATTAAATCCTCCACACTATCCAAATTTTGATACTTCACACGAACCATCGGGATAAAATCAGACATCGATTTACTCTTTTTACACTAGGGAAACATTATTTCTAAATCTCACATATTATTTTCAAGAATCTTACAATGTTTAAAGGGAAGGCGTCAACATTAGATATAGCGGGAGGCAGCGGGTTCCCGCAGAGGCCCGCGCGTGAACGATGTGCGCGACGCGCTCTCCTTAAATGCATTCTGGCCGCAAGGGAATGATGGTCTTCACTCGCGAGAGAAAAAAAACGTGCATTTTATAGCGCGCACTAGCTGAGCGGGGCGCCGCGGCCTCCCGCTTGGAACAAATTTCAAGTGTGCGCAATGTAAGACTGGATCGTGATCGTGCGGTAGGACGGCAGTGATAATTTTGATGCCTCCCCTATTAAGTAAGCTACCATTTTATTTTTAACTCATGACAGCGCTACCTAACTCATCCAAAAAATAGTAATTGAGTTATAGCCACTCTGCACCATTGCCAGAGATACATGTATATATCAAAACTATTTGCAAAATCCCAAATATTCATTTTTCCAATAAAATAGTGCTCCCAGAAGAGAAATTTGTTTGGCACTTTGCTTCACTTCCTACCGAAAACACAGCACCTAACAACACCATACCCTAGCCTCTGTATTGCCATCTTCCGCTCTCATAATTTGTATTAAATTTTAAAGGGACAGTGCAGAGATGAGGGAAAGAAATAAGGTTTATTAATAGGGGGGCTAGTTTTTAAGCTTACCTGCATAGAAGTAGCCCTTGCAAATTTATGGTATGCATTTATGGTTTTGGGGGCTCTTTTTTAGCATTTCAGGGGCTAAATTATCCTGAGCCCACGTGTATTTTTGTTCTATGTTGGCGACAAATTGTAAGGGCGCTATAAACAAAAAGGAAACACTGCAGCGCGATCACCTTTGTAACAAGACGGGTTCATGCTCGAGAACGACTCTCACAGAGCTTTTAGCGTTTGAAGCTACAGAGCGAGCAGTGTGCGTATCAGAGCGAGCAGTGTGCGTATCAGAGCGAGCAGTGTGCGTATCAGAGCGAGCAGTGTGCGTATCAGAGCGAGCAGTGTGCGTATCAGAGCGAGCAGTGTGCGTATTGATATGGTACCTCCCAGCATAAAGCACTGTGAAATGCATCCTATAATGCAAACAAGCCTGAAGCACTTAAAAGGTTGATCAGATTCCTTTATTAGATATGCGATGCCATCTTGTGAATAATAATAATAATAATAATAGATCGTATTTGTATAGCGCCTAATGCAGAACAGCCTCTAAGCGCTTATTATTATCCCTGGTCATTTGGTACAGTTCAGACCCGCACAATTATCTTGTACACATTCTCTACTCCCCGGGGAGCATACTAGCCGTGGGCAACCATATTGGTGCATGGTGCGAATATTACACACTTGCTCAATTCCGATTCGTAAATCAGATACGTAGTGCCATCTTGCAAAACCCCTTGCCCACGGTGCGTAATAAACACTGGCTCAGCGTTATGCAGTGCGCACAACAAACTAGCCTTGTTCGAAAAGACGATCCACGATTCTACGGTGTAGCATCCACACGCATGCCTTCACTTTAAATAAGACTCCAACACTGATGATTGCATCACTCGTCGCCTCGAGCGTGCTGCCTCTGATTTCAGGCAGCGCCAACATGCACTAACAGGGTGTACAATGGCACCCATCCAGACTACACATTGTTTCACGGCAACCCCACGGGACATTCCCCTTTTCTCGCCCGTTTCCTAATATTTCTCTAGCATGCCAGATGGGGCTCGCTTCATTCAAGCCAGACGATCTCTCCCTTTATTTACCCCCTCCCAATTAATAAATGAGCAATGGCACAGCAATGGTCTTATTCATCGGCGTCGGGGGGGGGGCAATGCTAAAAATTAACTTTTCGTCAAAGTGGTCCGGCAAAGAAAATAAGTTTGATATCCCTAACAAAGAAAAACATTAAAAAGTATGTTCATTTTGGTTGCTCAGTCGGGCAATTTAAATATGACACTTCAAAAACTTAGTGGCCCAAAGATATTTTTGTTATGGCCCCGGGCCAGTAGATATATCAAAACATATATGTTTTTGTCAGGGGACACAAGGAACCATGGTCTTTACTGGAGTCATTACTGTATTGACAATGACGAGGGCACTAACAAATGTAAGGGGCATATGCCCCCTGATGGAGATGGCCAGAACTACAAATTGGGGCCAGATATGTGTACTTTTGATGAATGTGAATGGAAGAGGGGGGCACTTTTTAACAATTTAAGGGGCGTATGCCCCCCTGATGGTGATGCCTGTGGAGATCACAACTGGCTCTATGAACCGGGGCCAAATATATCAATTACGGCCAGAAATACAAATTGGGGCCAGATACATGTATGTGTACTTTTGATGAATGTGAATGGAGGAGGGGGGGGGGGGGGGGGGGCACTTTTTAACAATTTAAGGGGAGTATGCCCCCTGATGGCGACGGCTGTGAAGATCAGACTGGCTCTATGAACCGGGGCCAAATATTTCAATTAAGGCCAGATATGTGCACTTTTGATGGACGTGAGAGTCGTGAAGAGAGTAGGTGACTGACCAGGGCTCGGGAACGGGCAACGAGAGAAGCGCGAGGGAAGCGTCTGATAAGGATTGACAATAGAGCAGATGTACACGTTTCACAGCTGGTTTCCTGCTGGGGGGAGAAGCACTCCCCAAGAAGTGATTCATGGATTGGATACAACTACTCGGCTATATGTATATATATATATGTGCAGACATATCTAGCAAATGTATTCCCTATCAAAATACTTTTTGGGGACCAACCACAAATCACACAATTTTAAATGTATGTTTAGAGAGTTACCAGAACTAGTACAATTCAGTGCTCCACATCTAGTAAATTTATTGACATATATATGTGCAAAAAGTGATGACTGGTTGATACAATGTGTATTGTCGTTATCTGATATGTCCACAGGGTGTTGTGTGAAAATTTCAAGTTAAATGGACGTTATATGGCCGAGTAATGAGCACAAATGCAAAGTGATATTCACTAACTCATTGCACTCACTTTGTACACGGTTTTCGCGTTCCAGTGGATAATTTAACATCTGAACACTTCAATCGTAAATATCTTTTTAACGAAAGGGAAATTTGAAAAACCGAAACCCGTCCCATGCTTTTATTGTTAATACCAATACAACAAGGTATAAGGAAACCGCTAGAATTCCAATTGGATTTTGAGGATTAAGACAATGTTACTTAGTCCCTTTAACTTATTTTTCTAGTGGCAACAAAATCTTGAACTTTCCAATTTTTGGTTCCAACCCCCCCCCCCCCCCCCTCCCCCCCCCCCCCCCCAAAAAAAAAAAGAAAGAAAAGAACACAAAAACAATAAATCTTTCAGTAACCAGGAAGCATGCTTTTAGTAAATGATTTCTAGAGCATTATTATGTCAATTATTAATCAATGGTCATTTCCTTTGTTCGTTATAGGTTGACATTGCTTGAGAAGCAAAGAGTCACACACTTATCTAATTTCAACTAAATAGGATAAATGTGTCAGTCACATTTTGTACTTTTGCAAATTGACTTAATCACGTACACATTTTGGTGCTATGATCGGTTCTTAAAAGTCTTGTGCATCTTTTGATACCTCATTTGGGCTTTTTGCCACTATGGTTATGGTGTCATGTTTCATCTAAATGTCACACTCCACCCTTCATGATTATTCGAAGACACAAACAAAATTATTGTACAGTCCAAGTCTTTTTAGGGTTAAAAGATAATAATGTAAACGTGGTAATGTTCGCTGTACATTAATTTTCGCGGATTTCACGCTGAAGTCGGCGTCCGCGAATATAAATGCGAGATTTGAAATATGTGTGAACACTTGCTCGGCCGCGAAATTAAAAAGCAGGGAATGCGTTTTTGTGTCGCTCAGCACGAGATATTAATCATGCAAAAATAACGTTTACAGTAGATGAAAGAACAGTTCTGCCACGTGTTTCTGCCTATATTTAGAACAAACTGGCATTATTTTCCTCTTTCAAATAAATGAATACGGTTTGCTGAAACCTAAAAATAAATCTGTGTATTAATACAGGTACAAACATCATCAAAACCTACTGACTACAGCTCACAATGCAATATAGTTTATTGCTTTCTTTTCTTTCCTTTTCTTTCAATACACTAATTATCTATCGTAATGTAAAAGTTAACCACATGAAATGGTGTCTCACCTTTCTTCTTCGTCGTCACTTTCACCAGCGCCAAGAGCCATCTGAAAAAAGGAAATATATGAACAGATTAAGTTTTGGTTTTCTTAGAATGCTTTATAGTATATGTCCACACACCATATAATGTATAACCAAGGCCCGATACGAATAGATCTTCTTTTTGCTATTCACAGACAGATGAAGTATAGGCTTTTTCATTGCATAATAGTTAAAGGGCAATGCAACTCAATAAAAGAGTTAATACTACTTTATACATCGTAATATTCCTGTTTATTATATGTAACATTACTCAGACTCAGATTTCTGCTTTGGAAGAAAAATGTGAAAACTCTATCGGCTTTACCACTATTTACGCGAACACTGGAGGCCGCCATTATTAGGTTTGTAGTAGATGCGCATCTACAAGTATTCAGACAATGGTTGAATAGGAGCTATTGAAGTGCATTAGTGCATGATGTCCGTACAAACCTAATAATGGCAGCCTCCAGTGTTCGAGTAAAATAGTGGTAAAGCCTATAGAGTTTTCACATTTTTCTTCCAAAGCAGAAATCTGAGTCTGAGTAATGTTACATATAATAAACAGGAATATTACGATGTATAAAGTAGTATAAACTCTTTTCTTGAGTTGCATTGCCCTTTAATCTTCTGAAGTAAGTATTATTTTTGTTTGATCATAATTCAATCTTTAACAGGATTAACCTTGTGCATTTGAAAATAAAATTATTTCTTAAAAAGAATCTAGTAAAATCATGGAAATCCAAAAAACTTCATTTGAACTGTAGTGATACTCACATACCTTGTATTTGTATTAGCAAAATTAGCGTGGATTAGGCTTTGGATTGACAAATTTCTCTTTTTATTATGTATGATTGAAGCGTTCGGATTTAAAAGTCAAGTTTATGCACATGTCAACAAAGTTACTAGATCCCTATAAATAGAGAGCAATTTGGGCAAATGAAAAACATTTCTTGAGACTTATAATTGAACATTTACACATGCAATACAAAATAATATAACGATAATACTTATTATAATACATCCATAAATTATTTTGGACATGATGATAGCAATAATAAAAACATTTATGTATTAAATAAAACATGAATCATAAATTAAACTCCACTCACACATACAATGTATCAACAAATAACACTTTGAAGAAAAAAAACAATGAAAATTGATGCCAACTAAAGAGTTAGTAAAAGTGGAAGTAGTAGGAATTAGGAAAAGGGGTATAAAGACAATTGCACTATTTCACTGGAAAAAACAAAACTTCAGATCAAATATGACAAATAAATAAAATAAGTGTCCCATTACTCATCAGTTGGCATAGGCTTAGCCAGGGATGATCTTGATGGAGTGACATGAATTAAAGTATTCAAAACTAACGAAACGCCAATAAACAAGACCAAACAAACTCGCCCCAAAACCGGGTTCCAATTTTGTTCTACTTGCTATTCATCGAAAGTAAAGCCATAATACTGTGAAGAAATGATTAGAAATGAACCAAACTACATCATTACAGTTTTATAAAACATCAAACAACCAGACAAAAATGATCTCAAACCTCAATTAAGTACTAACACAGTAATAGGAACTATTAGAAATTAAAACAAACTACATCTATACAGTTTAGTACATTAAAACAACCAGACAGAATGTAAGTGAACGTGAAACGCGACATCGACAATGCTAGTTCTGCAAATAGAGCTTTAAAAAGTATCGACCTCTTCATCTTCTTCTTCCTCTTCACTCGCGTCCTCCTCTTCCTCCTCCTCCTCTACCTTGTAGTCTTCATCTTCTTCTTCATCATCGTCGTCATCATGTTCCTCGCCTGCGACACCGTTCTCTACATTCCCATTGGTAATCGTCCTCTTTATGCTTGTTCCGTCTTTCTCCGTGGTTTTCGCGAGCTACAATTTTGTAAGAGATACCATCTTAGAATTATGAATTCACAATGTTCTAATAAATACCCATTTTTAATTGTCTTTGTTATACTTGTTCCGCCTTTCTCCGTGGTTTTCGCGAGCTACAAATTTGTAAGAGATACATCTTAAAATGATAAATTTACACTGTTCTCTACATGACATATGTTATTGTCCTCTTTATACTTGCTTTGTCTTTCTCCATAGTTTTCGCAGGCTAAAATTTTGTAAGAGATACACATCTTAAAGTGATCAAATGAGACATCGCTCTCTCAATACTCATTATCAATTGTCTTCTTTATATTTGTTCCGTCTTTCTCTGTGGTTTTCGCAATTTTATAAGAGATACATCTTAAAATGATTAAAGGCCAAGTTGAGTTTTGGTAATTTCCAAAGTGCCCCCCCAACATCGATTGTAACGGATTTGGTTGATTTCAATTCCATATGAAAGATCATCGAAAAAAACATGGGAAATAATAATAATTTCCATTCAAATGCTCTAATTGTTGTGAAATTTGCTTTCAAAATATCATATAAAAGTGGTTGACGCCCGGGTATCACTTTTTAGAACCGCTAGTGCGAGGCACTAGCGTTCTATGTTCTCCTAATAAAAGACTGAAACCAAATATTTGTGTGCACGCTAATTGTGCTTAAAACTATACATATGATACGGTACTTACCAGCAATTTACTCTCCAATATGTGATCCAACTACCGGGTGGATTAAGATTATGATTTTTCCTTCCATTCCGCAAAAAATCAGTGATATATGCGCCTCATGGACCAGTCTCTCCGTGTGTTATAGCGCGACTGTGAACGAAAGGCGAACGAATGCGAATGGGGCTTGCGAGTTGCGTCAACGGCAGTGTTGGAGTCATACTTCTATGGTTGCGATACATAATATACACGTACTACTGTATAGTATTACCGCACACAGTGACTGCACTACAGTCCCGTATTACCGCACACTGCACTATACAGTCCCGTATTAGGACCTACAACGCTAGTGCTTCGCGCCGAGTTAATTTGACACTTCGAGTTGTAACGGCTCTTTTTGAATGATAACAGGTGTTTTACTTTGTCGTTTGTAATTGTGTATACTTTTCGAGCATGGTGAAGTTATAACTATTAGTTTGTATCGTAATCGTGCAGGTTTTGGTTACTAAAGTTAAGTTTGACCAATACTCAACTATCCCTTTAAGTGACAGTTTGCTAATTGCACATTTGTAATGCCTTCTTTATACTTTATTGTTTTCGCAATTTACAATTTCATTAGATACATCTAAAAATGGTAAATTGACAGCGTTAACTTTGTACTTGCTGAGGTAATCCCTTGATGCAGCTGCAAAGCTATACTGGGATGATGTGCTGGTGTGTCGTCAGGAGGTGCCATAATACAATTTTCACTTTGCATTTACAATAAAGATGCAAGGGTAAAGTGTGCAAGTAAAAAACAGGTGTAGTGACGTTTAAACAACGTGGGAGCCCACAGGAGGCTGCATTACCCGGTGGGTAATGCAGCCGTTTGAAAGGTAGTCAGTCCTGTTGTATTGACGACCGGCCCAGGTAGATGGTTCCAGATTCGTATGGTCCGTGGATAAAAGGAGAACTTGTACGAGTCAATAGTAGATAACGGAACGGTGAACTTCAGGTTGTGATCATGTCTTGAATAATACAGTCAAACCTGTCTTAGTGGCCACCTGTCTATAGCAGCCAACCTGCGTATAGTGGCCAGAAAAAGTAATCCCCTGCAGAGAAAAACACTGTTATGGAACCTGTCTATAGTGGTCAACCGTCTACAGTGGCCACTATTCTTGACTCCCTTGGGCCGTCACTATACACAGGTTTGACTGTAGTTGGCTTGGCGGACTTCTGGTGGGAAAGGCATGTGTACTAGCTGATGATGGATCTTGTAAAAGAGCGTGCACTGTGCAAGGAGTCGCCGGATGTGTAGTCTGTCCCACTCAAGGGCTGTCACGAGCGATGAATATGATGTGGTGAATCTGTAATCGCAGTGTACAAAGCGGGCAGCTGCTTTTTGCACTTGTTCCAAGTCTTATTAACACAGGCGATGCTGTGAGGGTTCCATGCCTCTGAACCATATTCCAGTTGAGGGCGGACTAAATCTGTACATGTCCATTTGTAATTGTCCTCTTTATACTAATTTCGTCTTTTCTGAAGTTTTTGCAAGCTCCAATTTCATAAGAACCTTTATTACATTGCACTAGAAAAATGTGATATCATTTATACTTATTAAAGTCCATGGCCCTGATCAGATGGATCAAGAAATTTGCTCAGACCAAAACTTTTAACATTTTGTTTTTCTGAAAATTTACAAAATCTGTACGACAAAGCCACATTCTTAACCTAACTACAACTAAATTCTAACCCTAACCCAAACCAGTCGTATAAATGTCAGGTCAGCAACAGAGGTTAACAAAGGGGGTTGTAAATCAACAGAGTCAACGAGAGAAAGCCAAAATAGGAGGACAAAAAAGTGAGGATAGCATAAGATATTTCAATTCACTTTAAACTGACACAAGAAGAGAACACATAACTAAAGCACACAGGACGAGAGGAGCCTTATTGCAGAAAGATTTTGCAAGCAATTGTAAAGTTGCCATTAATTGCAAGTCAGAAAATATGCGCATTTGAACCAATCAGATGTACGCATTTAGTCACATGATCTGATTTGCATCAATGGCAACTTTACAATCGATTGCAACTCTTTCTGCAACGGGGCCAGGGTCTGACAGAACACAGCGAAGGCTAACAATTGGTGTATTAGATGGTCCTTGCATGAGAGGTCCTAGGAGAGAAAAGGGAGAAAAATAGCCAACAGACGAAACAAAGAAACCCCAGAGAGGACATGTTATAGGCTTGGGACAAAAACAAGATTCACATGGAGTCTGTGGCTGCAAAAGAGTTGGTGCTAAGAGGGTAGAACCTAAGACAGAGTGTGCAAGTGAGCGTTAAAGAGAGTGACAGAGAGAGAAAGGGAAGGATTGAGACTTGAGAAAATGAAACGCTCGTCATTAAATGTGATCGGCTATAGAAAAACCCGGCATTTGTCGGTAAAAATCAAACTGTAGATTTTCATACCATTTGAAAGGCCTTCATTTGATGCTTTGTTCTAACTAATTGGTCAATAATTGGCAAAGATATGATTGTTTCAATTTTACAATTGTAGGTCTTTTACACAGATTGCGTGAACTTAAAATGCCCATTTCTTCAAAACATGAATTACCGACACGTGCCGGGTTTTGCTATAACAGGTTACAAATAACGATGTTGCAAAATGGAGGGGTGAGAGTAAAACTGGGAGAGATAAATATGTAGGAAGCGTGACAGGTTCTAATCTACTCTCTACAAACCTGCCAATCTAAATCATCCTCATCATCATCGTCGTCTTCATCATCGACCTCTTGTCTCGTCTGTTTGGCAAGCTTTCGGAACAAAACATTGGGCAATGATAATTGATTTGTTTCTCTACACGACACCTTCAATATAATGGAGATGACCCTTTATAATAATAATTCAAAGGCATTAATGTTTGCCGAGTGTTGTTTACATGAATACATTACTAAACGATGAAAAATACTTAAGATGTGAGACATGATAATTTCCCATTAAATTTCACCCTAAAAAAAGAGAAATATATATTGGAAAAAGTTGACAACAGAAAAAATATGAAGTTTGTATGATATTCTAACATAAATTTGAATTTTACGACAAGCCTTAACTCATTGCCGACAGGAACCTGAATGGCCCTGTTATGAACTCTACGGGGATGTCAAAATCTAGTAGTGAATAGGTTAACCTATTGCCTACGGGAACCTTGTGGGCCTTGTTATGAACTCTATGGAAATGGCAAAATCTAGTAGTGAATAGGTTAACCCATTACCTACGGGAACCTTGTGGGCCCTGTTATGAACTCTACGGGAATGGCAAAATCTAGTAGTGAATAGGTTAACCCATTGCCTACAGGAACCTGGTAAGCCCTGTTATGAACTCTATGGGAATGTCAACATCTAGTAGTGAATAGGTTAACCCATTGCCTACAGGAACCTGGTAGGCCCTGTTATGAACTCTACGGAAATGGCAAAATCTAGTAGTGAATGGGTAAATGTCAAGACCCTGTATCACGTCACAACGCGACATCACAAAAGAAAACAGAACGCACCTTTTTGGCTGATCCTCCGGCTGATGGGGCCGGTCTCTTTTTGCCCTTAGCAACCTTGACTTCTTCCTCCTCCTCCTCCTCTTCCTCATCCTCATCATCCTCATCTTCATCCTCTGCCGGCTTCTTGGCTGCCTTTGCAATCTGATGGAGAAAAATATTGAAATATATATATTTTGAAGTGTGTAAATATATTGCTAATATAATTGCTTTAAATCTTAGCAAAATTTTGTATGGGGCAGATCTGGCAAAGATTCTGCTAGGAATATAGGATCAAAAGCTAAGCCCTCAATTGCTTTTGATCCTTGCAGAATCTTGGTCAGACTAGGCCGATTTTAGTATGTCATGAAGATTCTGCTAGGATTTAATCAAGGCTTCGCACTAACTTTTTTCTCTACTGGCCCGTTCAATTTTACTAGCCCGAACAGAAAATTTACTTGCCTGCTTACTTCTAGATAAGATTTACGACCTAAACATTATTCTCTCATAGTTGATCAATAATTTAGTTGCCTGATCGGGCAAGCAAACCAGGTCATTTACCAAATTTTACTTGCCCCGGGCAACAGGGCAAGTGCAAGTGTCGAGCCCTGATTTAATGCTCAGGCCCTAAACTGACCCTCATTTCATTACGCATGCAATTTTATAGTAGATTAGCAGTTTTTAGCAGTATTTTCTTTTCTTCATAAAAAAACTAGATGGATCTTCGACTGCGCGCAGTCGAAAATGATGCCTCCGCCATTACGCAATTTATTTATATCAAGCCCAAATCAATATGTACACTGAATTAATTCTGTCAATTAAATTTTGATGGTACTCTGTCTTTTAGATCTTGACGTATCACAATTATGAGCTATAAGTGACCTTGACCTTTGCCCTCATGACCCCAAAATCTAATGACTATATTTGTTCCCTAAGATACATTCAGGTATCAAGTTGGATTGAAATCTGATATTCAGTTCTTGAGATTTCCAATCTCAAGCTACTTTTACATAATAATGAGCCCTGTGACCTTTGACCTTTGACCTCATGACCCCCAAAATCTAATCAGTTCATTGGCTCTCCAAGGAACATACATGTACCAAGTTTGGTCAGAATCTGTCAATCCCTTCTTCAGATAACGTGATCACGAGCTATTTTTGCATATATAATGAGCTCTGTGACCTTTGACCTCATGACCCCAAAATCTAATCAGATCATTAGCCCCCCAAGATACATACATGTACCAAGTTTGGTCAGAATCCGTCAATCCGTTCTTGAGATAACGCGATCACGAGAACGGGACGTACGTACGTACGTACGGACGGACGGACAACCCGAAAACATAATGCCTCCGGCTACTTCATTGCGGAGGCATAAAAAGAAGTCAGTCCGTCCTGTGCCGACATAAGAATATAAAGCGGCATCTATTTGCAATGATATATTAGCCCAAGGTCATACGTCTACAAGTTGTGAAGCTTCAGAAGACCTTCAAAGCTGGCACATTTAAATATCTCAATAAACTGGCATCAAATTTTGCAAGGCTCTTTTATGATGCAAATTTATAGTAAATGTGAAATCTATAGGACCAATCCCTCTTTATTTCTGCTCCTAACAATTAGACATTCTCATCCCGTTATTATCTCGCCAGGAACCAAAGCTGATGCCTTGTCCTCGTCTTTGCCCAGAGACTTCTAGGCCAGAATATCAGGAATAGCTTCCCTGAGGCGGTCATAGTAGCCCAAGCAATATGCGACACAAGTACTATTACTGGCACAAGGGACCAGTAAATATTAAAGGGACAATTCCATGATTAGGTGGACATTCAACCAAAGTTTCTATTTGATTTTTCTCAAATCCCGTTTCTTTTTAAAGCTATATTATTTCAGGAATCACAATGAAATAGAGAGAGCTTTAACTTCCCACCATTAAATCACACTGTCGTGTCCTCGTTACTGAGATACAGAACTATACACGAAATGGCATATGTGGGACTACACATGCTTTTAACACAGTTTTGTAGGATTTTAAAGAAAAGTATCATTTCTTTTTCATTGTTTTCTTTTGGATACTGTAAAACACTTCATATTACACCAACCAGTGTCTCCTCTATGAATTTGAAATGCATTTTCATGCTAAAAATATCATTTTAATTTGGACGGACAAACTGTAACGTTACTAACCGTAACGTTACTAACCATGTTTTTTTTGTTTCTACAAAAACCAAAATGACATATTTCAATATTTGATACATCACACCACTTACCAAGTCACTGCCAATGGTGTAGTAATACTAATTTGTTTCAGATGACACCTGTTTACGAGAAATAATTTTCACAAGGACTCATGTTTTTTTCCATGTCCTTTTTTTGTAACGTTACTAACCGACTATAAAAGTTGCCATGGCGACACAAATATTATTTGAATTATGTTCATCTTTTTCTGTATTATAGACCTAGGATGGGTGAACATGCTGCGACATGATTGTGACTTGAAATGAATAGATGGTGGTGTTACAGTAGAATATGATATGCAAATATGCTATAAATGTAACGTTACTAACCGTGGAAAGTGATGAGTGGTTGTTATCTGATATGTCCACTGGGTGTTGTGTGAAAATTTCAAGTTAAATGGACATTATATGGCCGAGTAATGAGCAAAAAAAAAGGGATATTCATTAACTCATTGCACTCACTTTGTATACGTTTTTGACGGTCAAGTGGATAATCTAACATCTGAACACTTCAATCGTAAATATCTTTATAACGAAAGGGAAATTTGGAAAACCAAAACCTGTCCCATGCTTTTATTGTTAATACGAATACAACAAGGTATGAGGGAACCGCTAGAACTCCAATTGGATTTTGAGGAATTGGACAATGTTACTAGTCCCTTTAACTCAATGCTGGGCCAGTAAAATTTCATTAATTCAAATATTTAGCATCATGCTAGGTCAAGTAGATTTTCAAACAGACAACAGCAGTATGCAAAAATGTCCTATTCTTCCAGGTCAGGCCTCATCCATACAAGTTTGCCATTTTGATTACAAAAGAGAGTGAAATTTTTGAAACATTTTCTAAATGAAATATTAATGTATAGAACTTAAATTATTCTACTAGCTTGACTAGGCCCGACTAGTAGCAAAAGAAGCTAGTATGGAGACCAGAGTTCAAATAACGAAGAGATTTATGTCCCCAAGCCCGAATAACTTCGGGACCATTCCTGAAAAAGCAGACAATTTTCACTATATTTCATATTTGATCACTATCCTCACCTTAGCAGCTGCTTTGCCCTTGATAACCTTCCTGAGATCAGGAGTGACGTCTACGATGCTTTCATCTGCATCAAGGTCTTCAAGATCCTCATCCTCCTCGTCCTCGTCACGGAACTCCCTGAAGTCTTCATTCTCTTGAAGGTCTAAACATGAAACGTGCAATATGGTAAAAACAATTATAATGCAGCCTTTTCTATGGAGTGTAATATTAAGAGTTTTAATAAATAATTTTAATGTGTAATTATGTTTTGTAACATAACTTTGGTATCTCATATGTAGTGTCTTGTACTTTGTAATCTATCATTTCCCTGCAGGTAGCAGGAGTATATCGCTTAAAGTGTAGATTCATTGGAAAACGCAACATTAGTTGAATTATACCTCTACAGATAGGTGGCAGTAGTATATCGCTTTAAGTGTAGATTCATTGGAAAATGCAACATTAGTTGAATTATACCTCTACAGATAGCTACGACCATACAGAATATGAATATATTACTTTCCATGCACTCGCCAATCGGAGAAAATACAAATGGGCAATATATTGAACACCGTTTCAACACCCGAATCAAGCGACTTGGCGGTGACCGTAAACGTGTCTTTCTGATGACATCACGGCAGGGACATTGAGAGGACCCTGCTATATTTTAGTGCGTGTTATACCACAGGCTTTGTTATTTTAATAGCTATTTTCTGAGCATTTTTGGTGATTTAAACTTATTGTATCAATAGTTCAATAACTTATATTCATTGTTTGGTTATTCTTTTGTTGCTTTCTGTGTCTAATTTGGTAAAAATGGGTAAATCAATCACCTTATCTGACGAAGGAAAGTATAGCTGTACGCTAGTTGTTATATTACTCATTAACATCAGTATGTGTATAAAACTATAAACCACTACTAAATACTGCAAGAACTTAATTACTTGAATCATAATTGCTTATCTTGTAGAATTTAGTAGTGGTTTACAGTTTTAAAGACATAATTATTGATGTTAATGAGTTATATCGGTGTATGTTGTGCTGTACATTGTTATTGATTGTGTTTATTTCTTTTCTCAATTCTTGAGATATCACGAGAACGAAAATGGGACGTACATACGGACGGACAACCCGAAAACATAAAAAAGCTCAGGGCAATTTAGCCCCAAACATGCCTAAAAGATCCCGAATGATAAAAGAGTAATATTATCTAAAAGATATTCTTTGAACGTAGAGTGCTCAACTACTATAAGCAGGAGCCATATAATACAGTTATATCCTCTTTTCATACTGAATGTTCAGAAAGCAACTCTCCTCTCGAAAATACAATTTTATTTTTTGTTCCCCGTTCTCACCTAATGCATGCTGTCCAGACAGAAAGACAGGCCCTGACCCTGCAGCCAGCTTGAAGGTCACTGGAGGCTGGAGACCGATGTCCAAACACACCTACAAAAAGACAAATTTGTAGAAAGAAAAATTCACTTAAAGGGAACCACCACCCCAAAATAAGATTCTTATTTAATAAATGTAATCTAATAGTTTTAATAGTCCATCCCACCAACCTCAGGGCTCAGACAAATTGGTTTCCAGACAAATTATATAATTGGAAAACCCATCACGGTACTATAGTACTTGTTCATGGGTCTGCAGATGAAGACTAGTCCATTGTCTAGGACATATGCATACCTGCCAACCTTTGAAGACCAAAAATAGTACCGACTTCCAGGGCCCGCTTTAGGGCCCTGGAAGCTCTGGGGTCCCAGATGCTCTCTGGTGCAATCTGAGCCTATTTTAGGGATCATTTCCCCTAAAATTCAACACAAGTTTATGGGTAATTTTTGTGTCAAAGTCAGGCATGAAAAGTACTGTTCATAAAAAAACACTGAAAAACTTTCGAGAACTACTGCGAGGGAGCGAAGCGACTGAGCGGGGGGAGGGTGTGGGAGGGGGTGTCCCCCCTCCCACGGTTGGGAGATTTTGGGGTTCAGAATCGTGCAATCTGGTGCATTCTGTGGTGAGATTTTTAACCCTATTAATAAGAATCTGGAGTAAGAGGATTCCATTTAGCATAACACATACTAAAACAGGCTCTGGGTAAACATTTTTACCATTACCAGCAAGCAGAGAGGATTATTAAAAAAATAAAATTAAAAAAAAAATAATAATTTGTATTCATTTTTTCTATTTTAAAAAATCGTAATTTCTGACACAAAATCGTAAGGCGGAATTTAAAACAAAAAATCTAATGATTACGCCAAAATCGTAATAGTTGGCAGGTATGCATATGCATCTACCGTGCTTCTCTCGTCTCCAAATGTACGGGGATATAAAATTGGCGCACTTGCAAACGTTTGGCGCTTACGGAACCATCAATCTGAACCAATTAAATAAAGAAATATCAAAGAGCAATCCTCTTCATTTTATATATATCAGATATATATGCTAACCTTTTCAAACAAATGTTTACTGAGGAAACCAGTGACTATAGCTCCTTCATTGCAGGAAAGGTTAATTTGACCATGTGTGTAATTGTGAGTTTGCTTGTAGGATACTCATTGACAAAATCACTACGTTTGAACAACTCCGGTGAAACCTGCCTTGATATTACATTTCATTTAGAGAATAGATGAAATCAGAATATTTGATTTTGTTACTTTGTATATAAGCACTCTGTTTACTAGATTCTGGTTTATCTATCTATCTATCAATCAATCAATCAATCAATCAATCAATCAGTCAATCAGTCAATCAGTCAGTCAGTCAGTCAGTCAGTCAATCAATCAATCAATCAATCAATCAATCAATCAATCAATCAATCAATCAAACCATCTGAAGGAAAACCCTTCTTTACTCACAGATTCATTCAGACCGAGTTTGAGTGACACCAGCGGCTGGCAGACGGTCTCTCCGTCAAAGTTTGTGGTTTCAATCTCAATGATGTTTCTCTTTCCTTCCTTGGCTTCAACTCCAAGAACGGCCTGTTGGGAGAAGCAAAATAACAAGAAAATTGTGCCTTGATTTAAAGGTGGTTAGGATTCTTAAATCAGACCTGCATCAGGGTAGGAAATATAGGGGGCCGAGGGCGATTTTGCCCCCTAATTTTCAAAATAGCCCCTGAAATCGGTAGGTAGCCCCTAAAAATTACCATCTTTTTGAAAAATCTCTGGATATCCATAAGATTGGAAAAGTAGCCCCCTAAAATTAAAAATTAATTCCTGTGATCCTCAGTGCAATCTTGCGAATGTCTAGCACACAGAGCAGAGTACAGGCTCATTTGCACACAAACTAGCCCTGTAGTTAAACATTGAGATCCATGGTGTAGTATCCCCATGCATTACCATCTTTAAATTGGTTCAATTCATGAATACAAAATCCTTATTTCAATCTATATCTAGATATAATTTTTTCTATTTCATCCCAAAGATTCTTGTCAAAGAACAGTGCACTTGATATGTATTACAAAGCTAAATAGCAAAATATTTTATGAGAAAATCAAGATTCCTGTGACTAGTCATGAAAAAGCTTAGACTTAGAGGAACAGACTCGGAATAGGGGGGCATGGGAAAGTGTACGTTCTCCATGCTAGAGTACTGTATTGATACTTTGTTTATTTATACCTCTTTTGTTCCTATTTTATCAAATAAAAACTTACAATTATGTTTGAGGTAGCATTCATGAAGAGGATGTTGACCCTTGCACCATGATAAATGATGTAAATACCTGTTTTAAGAAGAGGAAGTGTTCAATAGCGTCGTCGTCATCCTCATCCTCATCGTCGTGCATGTCTGCGTCCGGATCCCATGTCACCGTCTTCTGATCCTCGGACAACTTGGCACCTGGATGACGAACAAGAGAAATTATCAAATGTTGCTTTGAGTTTTCTTGTTAGAACTGTTACTATGGCGATGTAGATACACAATAGGCCTGCAGTAGCACCAAAGAAGGGAGGGCATTCTCTACCAAAGCGTGCCAATGACTTGGCATGCACAACAAAAAGAACTAGTGCTCTACGCAATTTGTATAGAATAGGGCATCAGTTCTTTTTTGGTAGAGAATGCTGAAGGGAGGGAGTGGATAGAGAAGTTATCAATATTTCAAAACAGTGAGAAAAAGTGAACAGACAACCTAAATAACTTTATCCAATTGTTTTACATTTCCTGGATTTAAGTGGAAGAGCAAACTTATGCAAAACAAGATAAACTAGCTTAATTTATAAATTTAGAGTTTTACAAATAGCTTGCATCATTTCTAGTAATAAGAAGAAATCATCAATTGGTAGATTTCATGGAATAGTCATTTCAAGCCCTGAACCGATGAATCATAAAGTATTCATGGCTTCTTGCACTATTAAAAATGTCTACAGAAACAAATTAATGGCAACAAATTTAACAATTTGTCATGACAAACAGATCATGGCCCTGTTGCAGAACAAGTTATTGCAATCGATTGAAAGTTGCATTTTATTTTTAGTGCAAGTCAGATGCGCAAATCTGATTGGTCAAATGTGCATATTTTCTGACTTGCAATTAATTGCAACTCTTTCGCAATGGGGCCCATGGCCATGTGACCTCTTATTCCATTCACTCACTGTACGTTGCCTATTGTGCAGATTTCATGCGGAATTGGGCTTTTTTTCACCATGAGGCAGAAATCTAACTAAGTCGAGACAGAGTCTGCAAGTTTTAATTTTAATGAAATAATACATTTTTAATAGATGTGCCCCGATGCGACTACAAAATGTATACGTTATGTGCTAGGTAGATCGATCTTGCCTCAACAAATATAGATAGGTTACTATCGTTTTCATCAAAATTCATGGCCTCTTTTACATAAATAAATTAGGCAAATGGAGTCTTTAGTTTTGTTTTACCTGTTTACCCTTTCTTGAAAACAACAGATTTTGCCCCTCTAATTGTCTTGTTCAACAAGTTGTTGTGCTTGTTGTGCCTTGTTTGTAGTGGTAATTGACAAATTGCAATGTAGTTAGAACTTGCAAGATGTTTTTGCGGTCTGATCATGTACTGATGCTTGCAAGGCAATTTCAAGATCTTAAGTTCATGATCTTATCACAACAATTATCTTTAGCTTTTTAGTTATTTAGAGATGATTATCAATCATATTAGGCGCTATATTATAAATCAAGTATATCATTTTCCAGATGAATTAATTTAATTTAATGAACAATGAATGATGAATGAAAAAAAAAGTTGCTTTCTTACCCCAGAAATACTCTTTTGCCATTTCTCTCGTCGTGGCGTCTGCTTTTCTAGTGGAATTGGTTTAATGATATTGAAGATGCCTGGCACTTGATGGTTGGTTTATTTGGCGTTATGAGATAAATAATAGTACCGGTTGTGTTGTGTTTTGTACTTGGAGTTGGATGGACGACCTGGCCTGGATCTTGTGTGGCTCGAGAGGCTAGTGGAAAAGGAGTGCAATTATTGTAATGTGCATGTAGTCGAGTCAGCATGCAGTGTTTTGTACGTGCAGCGCGTACTATAGTTTATTACCCACGTGTGACTGTACTGTGTACTACCAGTGCGCATGGCATATTGCGAAATGCATAGCGCTCGTACATTTAAATGGCATGCGCAGTCTACTTCCGGGTTGTCATTTCGACAACCTCGTCTCCATGAAAACCAGGGTGCAGGAATTTGTTGGGATGAGGATTTTGTGTCATACAATTTGTTCTTCATACAAACTACAGGAGTAGTTCTAACTATTCCCACTTTCCAAAATGATATATATTTAGTTTTTAAAAAAACATATCATGTCGGCATGAGCGATATGTTATGCTTACTTTTCATCAATATAATATTGATAATAAAATTTTTAAATGGTTGTGGCATGTCCAGGGTTAAATGGGGTCAACGCAGATTAGGGGCTACGGGGCAGTGGGGAATGGGCTGCAGGGGGAGGGGAGCTATGCTAAAAAAAAGAAGTAATATTGGTGGGTTTTTGCTTACATTTCCCTCCACACGATTTAGGAGTACAAGTATGTGTACTACTAGTGTTATACACATACAGTCAAACCTGTCTATAGTGGCCACTAAGTAACGACAGGTGGCCACTATAGACTGGTGGCCACTAGTACAGGTTTGACTGTACTTACATATACACACAGACCCTCTATTGTTGACTTTCAGTGAAATCAGCTGGTGTAGTTCAATGAAATTCTGAAAAACCTATAGCTTGCCTATAAGGTAGAACTCGCAAATTGGTATTGTTTACTTTTTTTTGGTTATTTTGTTACCCCCCTAAATCAAAATGTGCCTATAAGTCAAGATTTGTACGAGTCCCAATGATCTGTGATGGATTCAACTTACGGTATGCAAGGTTGAACACACACACACACGAACTCACACACGCACACACACATACACCCACACAGACAAACACACCCACACACATGCATACAAACAGATAATCAACATGACCCTTCATAGCCACTTAATTCTACGATAATTTGTAGACTTTACAGCCTTTACTCTGTGCATTCATATTCAAAATGGCAGATATGGTGTCGTGGAATATTTTGTTATCCCTCTCACAGAAGCAATATATCCACCTATATGGCAAAGAATTTCCAGGCTACGTAAACAAGAAGAATTAACACGTAAGGATCTCATGTAGTCTTTTTAACTGAAGCAAAAACGAGGACAAGGCAATGTTGGTCCAAATGAACTCTGCTCATGCAAAAACTTAATTATTACCTGCACTTTGTGGATTCTGGGTTTTTACACTGAAAACGGGAATGGCCCATTATTTGAAATTCTCATTCTTATCTCATCATCTGTTATAATTTAAAATCAACCCAACATGAACTACTACATTGAAACCTCTTCATAACAAGCACCTCAGGTCCATTAAATTTACCTCGTTATATCAAATATCTTGTTGATCAGGGCTTATGAACAATAACATACATAGAACCCGGACCTGTGAAATAGCCTCGCTAAATCAGGTACCTCGTTATAAAAGAGCTTGTTATAAAGAGGTTCCACTGTACATAAAATCAAACATTTCTTCCCAAAACTACACAAATTAAAAAAATAAACGAGACTGAACACCATTTCATTTAATCTTCCACTTGGAATGGACAGTTTGCATTTACTTCTGTATGAAAGGTTTCATTTATTCATTTTTTTTTTCCATTGTACATATTTACCACAAAAAACAAAACAAAGATAACTCGTACTGCTGTTCATCATTGCAACAGTAACCATTATAGTAGAAATAATAAAAAAGTTCTCCATAATTGATTCCTAGCGGCACGTCCACAAAACATGCCACTGACAATAATAACAACATACATACATCACCACTATGCGTGGAATATCAAATCAACCTCTGGCAGAGCTAGGCTTCAATTTGCCACCAACGGCAAAATATTCTGTCATAGGTTTTCATATTAATTAGGACAAAACGAGTTTCATCGCATTTTACAAAACAATCACCTACTGTATTTGATAAATAGATATCGAACCTGGTTTAGCAGCCACCTCTCTATAACAGTTACCTGCCTATACCACCTGTCTATCTTGAGTCCCTATGAAGCCAGCACTTGACATATAAAAGTACCTGTCTGTAAAGACCACCTGCTTATAGAGACCACTTTTTTCTGCATTTCTTGAGAGGTCGTTATAGACAAGCATGACTTTATATTCGATACAGAGAAAAGTAGCATTGCAGAAATTGCTACAGGTGGCCAACCTGTCTACAGTGGCCATTTCCCATTTGTTTTTCCATAGGGTGTGGTCACTGTAGACAGGTTTGATTGTAATTCAGGACCCATTTCTAAGCACAGAAGGAGAGTGCATATCTACTGTATATTCTTGGTGAGATCTGCCCATGCAGCTTCTTCACACTAGTTTCAAGTAAATTGGAATTTATTTGTTTCTCCTTGGTACATTACAACAATTTACAACAATTATCTTTATAAAAGTTGTTTTCAAGATATTATGCAGGGCTAGAAATGAACACTTTCAGCCAATAGACCGCTTCTGTAATGTATGCAAATAATATGCGTATGACGTAAGACTCTCCGTTGGCAAGCTGAACAATAGTAACTAGGTCCGGCAAGCTAGGTTTGCCGGAGCTTGCCGGACATAGTTACTATTGTTAAGCTTGTCAACGGGGAGTCTGACGTCCTACGCATAATATTTGCATACATTACAGAAGCGGTCTATTGCATGCTTGGGCCAGTAAAATGAAGAGTTTGGTGACCCCAAACCAGACTTTGGTGGCCTCAAAATCAGACTTTGGGCCGTTTGGGGCCTTAGAAATCATACTTTGGTGGCCCCCAAGTCAGACTTTGGTGCCAAAGAAAACATTATAAAAGTCTGTTACACTTTGTAGCCCAAACAAGCAAGGGAATTTTGTAATTTCATTAAATTCTGGTTGCCCAAAGTTAATATTTGGGGCCTACGGCAGAGCTACAATAATTGAAATTCAACAACCAGGAAGATTCAGGGAAATTTCATCAGAAATCAGGGAGATTGGCTCAATCAATGCATCAATCTTGGTCTATTTTCAAGGAGTCTCCTGCGAAATCAGGGAGACTTGGCAGCTCCGTTTAATACAGGCCAGTGCTAATTTCAAGCCCAGTGATATGCAACAAAATGGTGGAAACATCAGTACTACATTACATATTTGAATATCACACCTGCATGTTAACTTCACAGTTGATATGCACGTTGGATACAACACCCAATATATTATAACATGAATGTTCATAGCACATTTCCATATCTTGAAAACATATTTGGAACATAATATATATTTTTTTTTCAACAAGAGTCAAACTCCCTAAAAAGGCAATCAGGTTGAAAATCTTTTTTCTTTTTGTTTCTTATCAAAGAGTACCTCTAAAACCATGCATATACTTCATGAACTTGTAACGGTCATCGTTAGAGAAAATGTGGATGTTGATCACAGTGCAACACACAATGAACTACGGGACTCTGCGACAGGTTCAAAACAAGTGCATCACTGTAAAGCACAACGCAAGAAATATGCAAAATCTATTCTGTGGTAAGGTGAAATATAGAACATATATCAAACATCAACTTTTTTTTCCCCCTATAAAGCTCCAAATTTGCAAGTAATTGTAAGCTTTTCACAAAAGAAGAAATGCTTTATAATTGCTATAAAGTATTCCAATAACATTAGCCATTCACTTGAAAATCATCAAATTTTGATTTTACATCCTCTTGAAATCATTCAATTTACTTTGGTAAGCAGTTTACAACATGTACATTATATTTATTACAAAATTATATGAGCCTCTTGGATCATTTCGAAAATGTAAACATGAACAACTATTTGAATGTTTCACATTATATTCCGTAGGTATAGATTAAATCCCCCCACACACTGCTCAGCAATGATAATTTATCACAAAAATTAACAAATAACACAATAACATACATAAAGGGCAAAATTTGTTTTCTGAAAACAAGTATTCTAGTTAGTGTCTCTTCAAAGACATCAGGATTTCGAATTAATTTACTCCTCATCTCATATCAAGATAATTGGGTTTCCTGGATTGCAACCAAACAGTGTTGTTATCATTAAACCGTTAAAGCGTATTTGATGTTGGTAAAACGTGCATAGACTACAACCCAAACACTTATGGGACAGTCTTGAACAGGGTTTGTTTCATGACAGGGTCTTAGACTCTTAGCTATGTACGTTGTCTGGCGTGGAGCTGGGTTGCAATCATCTCCGCGTTCAGACCCTAAAGCTTTTTAATTTTCCAACGGCTATCGACACTCGGTGTGAAAAAGCTGAGATAATGTTGCGTTCTAGCTCCGCCCCAGATACCGTACATAGCCAAGACCCTTTCATGAAACACGACCCTGGTTACCAAACATTGGTTACACATACAGTCAATCCTGCTCTATTGACCACCTGTCTATAAAGACCACCCGTTTTTTAGACGGGTTATACTGTATGTCTTTAGATCTAGAATAACTGCAGATATCCAAAAAGACTAACAAAAAGGGAAAAATTCTTTTCCGATCACCAGCATGTAAACTATAGTGACCAGTCCTGTATAGGTTTAAGGTGTGGAATTTCACGATGGCAAGTTGACATCTAATTAGGTGAAGCACAATACAAAGGTACAGTCAAATCTGTGTTTAGAGACCACCTAAATGGAATTAGAAAGACAACCACTGTAGACAGGTGAACATTATAGACAGGTTCAATATAGCTTTTCTCTACAGGGGATCACTTTCGAGTGTCCACTATATGCAATACGGCTGCTGTAGACAGGTGGCCACTAGGACAGGTCTGACTGTAGAATGGGAAACATATTGTACATAATTTTGTGTACACAAGAAAAGTGGCAGGAAAGAGTAGGGCTTATCTACATGATGAGCAAAAAACATGGGTTTGAATTGTTGTAGCAACTCGGGGAAAATATACTTCAAGAGTCAATATATGGATTAAATGTTTGATCATGGCAGAATCTTCTTCAGAGGCTAAACTGACCGAGACTATACTTCCTAAATTTTAAATCTGTAATTTAAGTCCACTGCACACACAACACGATCCAATTTCAACCCGACGTTTGACTAAGGGTCTGAACTATACTACATGCTTTAAAAATGCACATCTTGCTTAAGTTCAGATATGCAGATGTTCGTCGGATCGAATTCAGATTGCGCAGTGTGCGGTGGGATTAATGCATTCCCTGCTCTATCTAATTCTAAAACCCTGTGCCATTTCAATAGGATTTGGAAATATAATCTTAAGTAATCAAAATGTGCAATAATACTTCCACACTTCCAGAGAATCGTACCGATACTAAAATAATCCACCCGGTGAAATGGTTTGCATTGAAAGGAAAATATAAATTAGTAAAAAAACAAAAACAAAAAACAATACAACAAAGAACGACCAATTCTACTAGTGCAAACAAGTAGTGAGAGTGTGCAATTGTACACAAACACTGTACATACATACATGCTTATCTGTGTGTTGCATCAACGATTTTTTAGTGCCCTTCAAATCAATTAAAGAGCCACCTACTACAAGTATGTGTTCACGGTGCAATACAAAATTGACCAACAACACTATAATCACCTTGCAGTCTATTTAAAACAATTTGGTAGCATTGACATTTGGTATCTCAGTATGGAATATGCATATTAATTAGTACAGTGAAACCTCGCTATAACGAGCATCTCGGGCCCATTGAACTGACCTCGTTATATCAGGGTTTAAAAACAATATAATACATAGAACCCAGACCTGTAAAATTACCTCGTTATACCAGGTGCCTCATGACAACAGAGCTCGTTGTAAAGAGGTTCCACTGCATTCTGTAAACGTGGTAATGTTCGCGGTGCATTAATTTTCGCGGATTTCGCGCAAATATAAATGCGCGATTTGCAATGCATGTGAACACTTGCTCAGCCACGAAATTTAAATTCCGCGAATGTGTTTTTGTGTCGCTCAGCGCGAAATATTAATCGCGCAAAACTAATAACGTTTACAGTACTGGTACTTGCACTGTAACTTACTTGCTTTTTAGAATAAACAACTAGGTGAATTAAACTTTGGTCATTCCCGTTACCTCTGTGAAAGATATGATGAAAAGCTTTTCACAATTCATTGTTCAAAAGTTTTTAAGTACTAAATCATTGATAACAAAAACAAAATCTAGGTGAACACCGTCTGGACTTGTGCTTTAACTGGATATGCACAAATGGCCTGTATTCTTCACTAACTAATAACAGATTCTTACATGGACCACCTCAGTACAACAACCACCTTGAATCCATTGAATTTACCTCATTATATCAGAAATTAAATTGTATAAGGGCTCAAAAACAATAGAATAAATTGAACTGAGACGTATGACATTGCCTCGCTATATCAGGTACTTCGTTATAACAGAGCTCGTTATAAAGAGGTTCTACTATACTTGCAACAAAAGAACGGGTAACATTCAATGTAGCGGCCACCGATAAGAACATGTACATGTTCATTGCAGAAAGAATGTGAAGGCATACAGCCTTTTGTCATTTAAATCAAATAAAACACATTTCTGAAAGAGACGCTTAAGTACGGGGTAGGGTAAAACGTTAGAGTCTACTGGATTTCATAATTACGAGTAAAAGACCCTCCATGAATTGACATTCAAAATTGGAAATCTACAAGCTCAAATAATGCATACTTTTACTGCGGTACAAAAATCAAACCCTCTTGTTCTTAAAGATTTACAATCATGAAAAGGAAAAATATCAAGTTTTTTTTTATTTTTTATAATGTGACACAAAATTGAAGGCAAAATAACAGATCACTTTTTTTTTCAATAGACATGGCACAGTAACACATATCACAATAAAGTCGAACAAGATTGACAAAGCAATATCTCCCCCTCTCTCTCTCTCTCTCTCTCTGAATAATGATATCTATATTCAGTCTTCAGATATGTACAAAAACAACAACATGTCATCCCTGCAAAATAATATGTTCTCTTCTGACATAATTCAAGAAAGCTGCCATAAAATTCATAAATGTTATCAATATCTTTCTTTAGTTCTCTCTCTCTTTCTCTGTATTAATTTACAGTTTCCTTGCAATTTACAAGCCAGTACACTTTGGTTCATTGGAAAAAATATACATCCCATAAGTGTACACCATAATTGTACAACACTGTATACACCATAATTGTACACTGTATACACCATAATTTTACACTGTATACACCATAATTTTACACTGTATACACCATAACTGTACATTGTGTACACTCCCAGATATATTTTCTTTTGTTTTGATTTATCACAAAACAAACTCATATAAATATTCTTCCTAAGGCTAAGGTATTCTAGAAAAATGGCTATTCTACCGTAGCTTCCTGTTAAAAAAAATAATTTAAAAATGTGAAAACAGAGCAGATTGTTTTTGTTTTTTTGCATAAATGAAAAAGAGCACAGAAAAATGGATTTCCATGGGAATCGACCCCAAGACATCTGGATTGCTACACGAGTGCCCCGACCACTTTTATGATGGGGGTCATTACTTGGAATATTTTCAATAATCATGCTAGTCATGGGCTTTATAAACCTGACACAAACCCGAAGGAATTACATTATCTAAAGCACGGCTCAACACCAACACTGGCTAGCTTAGCTCTAGCTAGCCTGGTCAATACATTTTTTACTCTGGGTCAGTAACTTCAGTCAGTAATTTACGAAAGTCATATTTTGGTGACCCAAACTGGTCACTGCCAGAATGAGAAACAAATTGTATTTTTCTATGTCGAGCCTCATCCACAATCGCAGTTTTGTTCAATAAAGGTAGTAACAGTTTGAATTGTAGATAGGTGCTAGTAAAGTTTCAGGCCACCAAAACTTGGAAGGCATTATTTTACTGGTATGGCCCGACCAGAATTTTTTTTAAAACAAAACAAAAACATTAGTGTGAAGGCCTGGCTAAAGCAAAGAATCTGTGTTAATTTGTGACCACATTTGAACTGTTCAGGTTTATAGCATGAAGCCATAACTTTCCGTTATTGAAAAATTCCATCAAGGAACTGCAAAATCAAAATAAGCCTTTCAAGAGATCAAATAAGTAAAAGGGGCACTAACCAATACATTAATGTAAGGCATGTTGTGTTTTAATCAAGAATGACTGAATGGAGAAACTCTATTAGAAGTATGATCTTTTTGCATTTTGTATGTTGAAAACAATTTTCAAAACTTTCATTGAAAAAAAATTTTTTAAAAGAGTATTAATTGCATAAATTCTATGATGGCTACTTGGAGTATGACTATCATTAAGATTTGTCCAGGGCAGGAGAATTCCCTTCAGCACAAACAAATGTATGAAGTAAATGGCCATCTCATTAAATACAGTTTTTTAAAAAGAAATATAGGTGATACAATGTACTGTTTCCTTGTTCCTTAATAATAGCAGTCATGATTCCCAACTTAGGCTAGGGCAATAGATAGGTCTCTCATAAAGCCAAATCTTCAAAGTCTGATCAAAGTTAGGAGAAATGAATAAAATTGCTCATTTTCAAGCTCAACCTTTGTACACGTTTCACACACATTAAAAGTCATAAATCCTTTGTATTCTTCCGAAATATCTTGTTGTTCCAATGGCATAGCTACAAGGGCAGGGGAGTTGGCATATACCCCCCCCCCAATAATTTGACAAATGATAAAGGAAAAACTAATTAATTGTACCGCCCCCCCCCCCCCCCCCCCCCCCCATAAGTAAACCCTTATTACTCCACTGTCTTGCTCATTTTACCGACTTTTTCAAAGAGAATTGCATCCTTGAAATTTGCTATTTGCTATGAAAGGTGTCAAAGACAATTACTAAATCTGACCTAGAACACGCCATTAATTCTACTTTGAAATGCACTGTCATTTTAACTGGTGATATTGTTAAAAATCCTATTCCTATTTAAACTCATCTAACTTGAATGTGAAGAATGTTTTTCATCTTCTTTCACTCAAGGCACCATTGCATTAATATTTCATCTCTATCTTCATTTCTTTACTTCAAACATAACAGCTCTATCATCTTTCTTTATAGTTATGAAGTTTAAATGCAATAAACCTATTTACTGTCACATGTATCTTACACTGCAGGTCTCTAATCCATGCACCATTGCATTACGGAAGAAATAAACTCGGAACAAAGACATAGGGAGTATTGTAGAAAAGAGACTTAGATTCATTACTCATATGTAACTCTCCATCGGTACTTTGTATCATAACTAGTTATCTTGAAACCCCTTTCGCACATTTTGCCGTCAGCTCCTAGCATCTTAAGATTCCATAAGGGGGCAGTCCAATGACTACTAAATACTGATTCAGGAGGCATTCCCCTGTTTGCCCAGTACTCCTTTCCTCTAAGAAATGATAAATGTCTTATCTACATGTCTCTCTCTTGTTCCTTGCTGTCTGTCCTATACATGCTGTAAAAGAGAGAGACTCTCTCTCTCCGCTGCACAAAAAGAGATTTATTTATCTCCGTTGTGCAGAAGAGAGAAATTGAAGGTCTCTCTCTCCATGCTGCCATACAGAGGATGCTCTCTCTTCACGCAGCAGTATAGAGAGACGAGTGAGGCTAAGGTGTATCTAAGGTATGTCTACTGAAGGTGATGGCGGTGGTTGTTCCTGCCCCAGAGGCCCTGGCTTAGCTGGGTGGCTTCTCCTGGAAGAGGTACAGGTTGTTGGTGGCCGCTACCGCGAGGATGTTCTCCTTGGGGTGCCACGCCGTGTGCAGGATCTTGCGGTTGAAGTCTAGACTGTCCACACTGATCTCATCCTTTTTTCGCTTGCCGCCGGTGCTGACCCGCCTGGGCTTGAGCACCTGCAGCGGCTTGGTGTTCTCCCTCGAGGCCTCCAGCGTCACGTCCCGACTCGTGTTGCGGTCGAATATCCTGAAGAAGTTGTTGTACGACCCCGTCATGATTGCACTGTTGGCGGAGAAGAGAAGTGAGAAAAGATGGGGTTTGTCTTTTTGTTTAAGTATGAAGTAAAACACCAGAAGATGGCGGAGGTGAAGTGAAGTGAGAAAGATGGGGTTTGTCTATTTTAACCCGTTCTCTTCAAGTTTCTGAAAACCCCATAGACTCTGTTCACAACCCACCCGGTTCCCATTGTCTAGGGGTTAATATGATGAAGTCCTAAAAACCCTGAGGTGGTTTTCTGTAAGTTCATCCCAAAGTTGATCTTAAGTTCAACTTTAAGACCTCCCTAAGATCAGCAAAATTGGTATTCTGTAAGTTGATCGAAGGACGATCTTAGCATGAATAATGAATAATTAATATGGGCCATGAAGATGTAATCTAACCTATCAGAGATTGCCTCTCATCTTAAATTTCCCTGGGGGAATTTAAGTTGTCTGTTCAACCGCCTAATACAGGTTACCGCCTGTCCTTACCTGTCTGAACCATTCCATACACACTCGAACTTGTCAAAGATGCAGTCGTTCTCGTAGAGAGAGCACAGCTTGCTGCGGAGGTACTCGTGGACGGGAAAGGTCTCTACTGGCTTGGTATCCATCAACAGGTCCCAAACCTGGCCACACACAAAGAAAAGGAGTGAAAAAATAGGGAATTTGAAGTTATGAAGATAAATGACATTAAAAAAAAAAGACTCAATCATCACAAAGAATGATATCAAATGATACCAAATGATCAACTGGCCAGACACAAAGATACATCATTATAAATAATAAGGGGTTGCCTATAGTAAATTAAGTATTCATTACTAACTAGAAATTTCCATTGCCGCGCAATGCGAATGTATCCCCCGGCACTGGCAGTGATTTTCGCGTCATCCTTGTGTTCGAAGGAGGGACAAAGATATCCCTCCCCTCCCTCAAACAAAAGGATGACGTAGAGATCGTCACCAGTGGCCCAGCAAACTGCTGGGGGGATACATTTAACACTCAACAAGTTTCCTCACTAAAGAATACATGACCCATATTCATAAGTTCATAAAACCCTTCGTAGTCACTAAATATCTGAGTAAGCATTCCTTACTAAGTTAAAGGGATCTAGTAACATTGTCCAATTCCACAAATCTTACTAAGAACTCTAGTGGTTCATTCAAATATTACCAATAGATGCATGGAATAGGTTTGGATTTCTCAAATCTCCCTTTCGTTAAAAAGGTATTTACAATTGAGGTGCTCAGTTTAATAACTCGGTACTCACCTTTACTGACAGGTAGTCTCTAGATATAAGATATCTACCGCTATGACTGAACCTGACGTCTGATATCGAAGAAATGATTTCTGAGAAAAACGACCTATTACTAGGATCCTCGGGTTCTTCAAAAACTGGAGACATAGAAAGAAGTGAAAAGGAAAAAAAAAATGCGAATGTCAACATGATAGGACCAACATATAAACATTATGATTTTATTTTACATTATTTTATTTTGACAAACCTGGTATCTCAATTCTCAACCTACGCAGTCTTTTTTTTAATTCCATAAGTTTGAAGCTAAAGGCTAGATTCTGTACTGACAAATACCATCTTTCTTTTCATTTTTATTTTAAATGTTTCAACTTGAATCACACAATTAAAGACACTTTTTCAGCAAGCAAATACAGCGACACCCGTTTATAAAAACCTCCCAAGGGAGACAAAATGTTGATCTTTAATTTAAAGGGATATTTGAGTTTTGGTAGAGAGGGCGCTACACATATTTATTTTTTGTGAGATAATGACAAACTGAGTGTAAAATTTGAAAGAGCATAATATTTTAATGGCAGAATAAACTTTATTTGATCAAAATCGGTTCAGAAACAGCTGAAATATCCATAAACGTAACCATTTGTAATAAATGTGGGGCCCCACAAATATTAGATAATTTTGAACCAACCGTAAAAAAAAAAAATACTTCCTCTTTTCAAAAATTTTCAAAAGAAGTTTTTTGATAGTTGTTGATTCTCTCTCTATCTAATCACTATTTTTACGAACCATCACATGCACAATATTGTATTCAAAATGGTTGAAACCAATGAGGTTTTAGAAAGCGCCCTCTTGAGTTTGAACGGTTATTTTTGAATGATAACAGGCTTTTTACTTAGTCGTTTGTAATGTTGTATCCCTTTCGAGCATGGTGGAGTTGTAACTATTAGTTTATAATTTAATGCTGCAGGTTATAGTTACTAAAATTCAGTTTGACCAAAGCTGTACTCTCTTTACCAGAACTCAACTATCCCTTTAAAGACAAGTCCATTTAAATTCAAACTGCTTCCTAGAGAGGCAGGATTAGTGGTCTTTATAGACAAGTGGTTGCTGGAGCAGGCTTCACATTTTGCACTGCATATTGCCAATCAATGAAAAAATACACATGGGATGAATTAGCCCACATAATGACAAAAAGAGCCCTAAAAATGATTAAAGAGCCACCTTGAATTTGCATGGAATTCAATGCAAAACAAATTTTACAATGCAATTTTCATGCACATAAGCCTGAAAAGTAGCACTCGGAAAATAAATGTTTATTTTTTCCCCCCGTTACCAACTGTAATAAGTTACGTCACCTAATAGTTACTTTCAGCAAATCAGGGAATATCATGCAGTTTAATTTTGCTTTCCTCACATTTATTAAAGGGTACCATCACCCAAAAATAATATTCTTATAAATGAAAGGTAACACCTTAGTAGTCCATTCCATCAAAAAGTTCACAAAAATATGTTTCCAGAAAGAAATATAACTGGAAAACGCATCACAAAGCATGCGTTCATGGGTCTGAATTACGAAGACTAATTTGTCCAGAGCGAACGAATTGCCAGGATTCTATTGTCTCCAAACGTACGCGTGAATAGCATTGGCACACTCGCAAATGTTTGACCTGTACGGAACCAGGAAATAATAGTGGTTCCGTAAGTGGTGGTAATTAATTGCTTTGTTTATGAATTACATAACCCTTTGCAAAATGTTGGATATCTATTTGAGATCACCACAAAACGATACCAAATCATAAAACTATGTGTTGTTCTTTGCCTGGTGGTCCCCTTTAACAATTTAAAAACTAAAATTACACTACACTGTTGAGTCATTGTAAAAACACTGTTCAACCATTGTCATTCGGCGAGCAAACACTTACTTTTTGCGCTCTGGTCGCATAGTGCTGCCTGTCGCATGTCACATAACCTAATAGTTCCTTTGCTACTGCTATACACAAATAAATTACAATCCTTTGGATGAAACTCTGCTGCTGTGATGACCTCTGTGAGGTCCTCCATGTTGGCTGGCTTGATATCTACAATGTCTGAGGGTCCCAGGTCAAGGCAAAGTAACAAAATACATTTACATTTTACAGAACAAAAGGCAATCTCCATTTCTGTTTCATACAAAGAATAATTTTAGTCGATTTAATTATCCTTGGGTTAGTGCCCGGTTTATATAGCTTCTGACTATTCGAGCAATGAAAAGGGTTTCAGGGGAACGTCCCCCTTTCAAGGGTACGTCCCCCTTTCAAGGGTCTTTGTGGCTCGATGGTTGAGCACCGGTCTAGCAATCTGGAGGTCTCGGGTTCAATTATTTTTCTTTGCTCATTTTCAATCATTTAAAATATTTCTAGTCAGTTTCCTTTATGTTTGAATTCAAAGAATAATTTGAAACATTTGTACAGAAAACTTATATATACACATACAGTCCAACCTTTGTATAGTGATAACTGACAACCAAAGGGAAACAAGAAAAGTGGTCACTGTAGACAGGACGGTAACCTCTATAGACAGGTTCGATAACTTCTGATGGCCACTATAGGCAGGTTGGCTGCTACAGACAGGTGGCTGCCAAGACACGTTTGACTGTTCTCCCTTGACAAAGGCAGTAGATGACAGCCGTAATTTTTAGAATCTAGGTATTGTAATTCCCCAGAGATATATAATGTACCCATACACAAGGTTTTCATAAGGAATGGTTTAAAGTGAAGCTAGATTTTGTTACTAGTACAGTGGCCTAATTGGGCAAGTCGATACTTTCATATTTTGCTATACTAGCCCCAAACCAGAACTTGGTCGCCCAAAACAAAGAAAAGCAAGTAAGTCTAAAGCTTAGTTGACCAGTTGGGCAAGTAAAATTGGATATAAAACAAAAATGTTTGTTGGTGGCCCAGAGCATATTTTTGCAGCCCTAGGCCAGATGGCCAGTGTTCTTTATATAGCCATTGTTCAAGGATACTGAAGCTCTGATCGGTGACGCCTAGATGCCAGAGGTTGATCCGGAGGTCGTCTGCCGAGATGTACGTCTCGCCGTCGCTGTTGACCGATATTGAGTTGATGTGGTAGGTGTGGGCGTTGGCGAAGACCCTGCGCGGACTGGCCTCCACCATGAGCTCCATGGGCTCCACGGCCGGTAGCCTCACCGATGTGATGGAGGATGGGTCCACCAGGATGCCCTCTTCACTCAGCAGGTTCGACCCTGTCCACTTCTTGTCTCTCTCCGAAACCTTCCATAACTTCACCGTCTTGTCTGTGAGCGATAATGTGGAAAGAACATTAAAACCCTTAATTATTTAATTTGGGCCACTTTGCTGAACTGTAATTTAAACTATACATGGTGCTAACCAATGAGATCATGTAATGGGGAAAACTAAATGTTTCTTACATAATCTAAAGGTATGTGTTCTTGTCTGTGAGCGATGATGTGGAAATAACATGAAAGACCTTCAATCATTCATCAGTATCCCTTTGATAATAACTGTACAAGCTGGTAGCCCATGGGATAATGGGATAGAGGAAATACTCCCGTTTCTTACATGTACAGTCAAACCCGTCTATAGAGACCACCAAAGGGTTGCTAGAAAAGTGGCCACTGTAAACAGGTGACCTCTATTAATAGACAGGTTCATTTACATCATTTTTCTCTGCAGGAGATCCCTTCTGGTGGCACCTATAGGCAGGTTGGCTGCTATAGACAGGTTTGACTGTATAACCTAAATCTGTTACATGTTTAATGCTTTCAGGAGCAAATATATACAAATTGACATACATATATCCATTATCCTAGATTTTGTTTGCTCCGATAAAAGATACTTGCTAACGTTGTTCCTGTGTGCAAACAAATAATTTGGAAGGGCAAATCAAGTATAAACATGTATTAATCGCATTCAAGTTTAATTGTCAATGATTGGCAAAATAGTCTGTAAAAGTTCATGGCAGAAAATTAGTTCCATTGAACCATTAGCTCCTCAAGATGCTGGTAATGAGTTTGATGGTAATCACTCAACAGGTTCTTCAGCTATCCCAATTGCGAGAACGAGATGTAAGTACTGATTGGCGGACAACCCCAAAATATCATGCCTCCAACCACTACACAGTGTTAGCATAAATGCCTTATGTTTCCTTGACAGTTAGCCTCTGAAGAAGATTCTGCTAGGATCAAAAATTATATTGACTCTCATAAATGCCTTTATAACATAACTAGAAGCCTGGGATTTCAAATTAAAACTACCGTAACTAAGGATTCCGCTGCTATTAAAAGCAATTTAATGAGCCAAAATGATACTTGCCATTTGTTGATAGAAGAAAATGTGCATGGTTTTGCCGTGGAAGCCACTTGATTTTGTTGATCTTCTCTTCTATTTCTAAACTCTTGAGATAGTCGAATTCAGGCTCATGGCTCTGGAAAGTGCTGTATACACTGTACTCTCCCCTCGGTGGACTGGCATTCCTGGACTGCAATGAAATGAAAGGAACACACAATTCATATGCAAGCCTTCACACGTCCACTATAACTTTTTTCTGTACTGGCCCGTTCGGGCAAGTAAAATCATAAATGATGACATTTTACTTGCCAATATAAAATTAACTTGCCCTCTGAGATTTACATGTATGAAATTACATTGTTCTCTCTTAGTTGAACAATTATTTAGTTGCCCGTTCAGGCAAGCAAACTAGACAATTCATGAAATTTGACTTGCCCGACACCAATTGCTAATGTCAAGCCCTGTCATACGAGTCTAGACAATTATACGTCTTTTAATCAATGCTCAAAATTAGCACAGGCACATTGGCCTGGGGCCACTAAAAATTAGCTTTGCCTTTGGGCCATCAAATTTCATTGATCCTAAAATTCCACTTGCCCAAATAGGCACTCGATCATTTGTTCGGTTTTTCTTTGTTTGGGGCCACCAGATTCAAGTTTGGCCACTAAGATTTGAAAATTGTGTTTTTACTTGCCCGACTGGGCCACAAGGCAAAACAATACATTTCTAGCATTGAAGTAACACAACGTCAACAGCAATATCCCATGCATTATAATAGTTGACTGTGAAAGCAACACATTTTATTAATTTGTCATTTATTTTTTATTTTTTATTTTTTTGGGGGGGGGGGGGGGGGGTTCAAAAAAGAAATATTGAATTCCAAATTTTCATTGACACCTTAACCTTTCCTGAATAAATTTTCTATGCTTTTCTTAAAATCATTTTTGTTTTTCTTTCCCCAACTAGGCAAGCATGATAAAAACTAAAAAGTCTTGTAATCCTGTCTAGTATCAGAAAGAGGTTTTTCTAGGACAAAATATAACAAAGAGAAACAGAATGAGGCCATACAATATGGAAAGTGGCTATAGCAGCAGCCGGCCCAGAAGATGGAGTGCTTTTCAACCAATTTTGCTCTTATCTCTACAGTATGTACACACAAGTATACATTGTACTCTGCAAGAGGATTTATTTTTAGACATTGATCTTCTTCTCATAATGCAAGGATAAATCCCAGAGGAAATCCTTTGCCTTGGGTCATACAAAGCACATGTAAGTGTACACTGTGCATTTAAAAGCAAAATACTAGTTCATAAAGGTGTACACGTGCAAGTGTGTGTGCATGCATGCATTTATAATGCAGTGGGTGGTTTCTTTCTTTTGTTTGATTTTCTTTGCAAATTTTTAGTTTATATCTGATGATACAAAATTGATGATTTTCATATTTTATATAATACAATACATGAATGTATCTGTTTCTCGTTTTAACTTGTCAATGATCTTTCTGCAGGGCTCCACACTTACATTTTTTGTCATTTGCCCGGTCGGGCCAGGAAAATGATTTCTTCCCCTTTTCTGGTGGCCCGAAAGAACATTTACTGGCCCAAAAATTTAATTTCATGAATAACATTTTTACTAGGGTTAGTTACTATTCAAAATATTCACATGATATCATGTGAATACAGAATGATCATTGACAATTTTAAAGGAGAAACAGGGCTCTCCAAACCCACTTGCCTTCTTGCCCAGGGCAAGCTAAAATCAGTGGAGGGCAAGTACAGTTTGTAGTCACTTGCCCAACCAGAGCTAGATATAATAAATTATGAGAAAATGTTGGAACTTTACAGGATTATTTGGATAAAATGCAAGAAATAATTGACAGCAACTTGTTACTCAAAGGTTATTTAAAGGGATAGTTGAGTTTTGGTAGAGAGGGCGCTAGACTACTTATTTTTTTTGTGAGGTAATGAAAAACTGAGTGTAAAATTTGAAAGAGCATAATATTTAAATAATAAAATCATCTTTGTTTGATCAAAATCGGTTCAGAGACGGCTGAAATATCCATAAATATAACAATTTGTAATAAACCTGGGGCCCCAGGTTTATTAGAGAATTTTGAACCAGCCGTTAAAATTTTTTTTTTAAATGCTTCCTCTTTTCAAAAAGTTACAAAATAGGTATTTACATGTAAATAGTTGTTGGTTATTTCTCTATCTAATCACTATTTCAACAAAGCATCACATGCACAATATTTTATTCAAAATGGTTGAAACCGATGAGTGTTTAGAGAGCGCCCTCTTACGTTTTAACGGCTCTTTTTGAATGATAACATGATCTTTACTACGTCATTTGTAATTTTGTGTTCCTTTCTAGTTGTAACTATTAGTTTGTAATGTAATGATGCAGGTTTTGGTTACTAAAATTCAGTTTCACCAAAACTGTACTCTCCTTACCAGAACTCAACTATCCCTTTAATGTCCATTACACATATATTTTAATCTAGAGGATTATTTGGATAAAATGCAAGAAATAATTGAGAGCAACTTGATACTCAAGGTTTTCTATAAATGTCCATTACACATACATTTATCTGGAGTGCTCTGTATGACAGTGACAAATGAATGATCTTTTGTTCATATAAAATTTGGGCAAGTGAGGAATTTGTTTGGGCAAGCTATTTTCTTAGAAACTAGCTCTGTAGAGTCCTTGCCCCATATTAATGAAACCCCGCTAGCTTAGTTCAAAGCTTAGTCTGTTTCAAATGAAACGGTTTAGTGGGCAACAAACAGTTTCCTTGTCCCCCACAAGGGTTTCTTACGTAGCTGGTTTAGCCTTACATGTAGGTACCCACTAAATTAACACCATTTAGCAACTAAAAGATCTGTGTTTAGTACCTAGCCACGTCATAAAAAAAAGACTTAGCATGGAACTAAGCTAGCAGGCTTTTATGAATATGATTATGGGCCCTGCTAAAAATAAGGGAGTTGGGGAAGTACTTACAGATTCTTCTCGTTGGAAAATGACTACTCGACCTCCTTTGTCACCTGTCGCTAGGAGCTCTCCATCATGGTTGAATTCGCAGGTTGAAATGATATCGGCTATAAATAAAACATGAACAAAAATTATGATTTAATTAACACACTATAAATCTGAAAAGACCTCTATCATATTTATTATCCAGAGCTCAAAACTAATGTAGCTCATTGGCCCATGGTATTCAGCAGTGCTCGAAATTAGCATAGGCCCGCTGGCCCAGGGCCAATAAAAATTAGATTTGGGCAACCAAATTGCATTGATCCTAAATTCTACTGGCCCGATCGGGAAAGCAAATGTAACAGAATTTGTTATGTTTTTCTTTGTTTGGGGCCAGCAGATATATAGGTTTCGGGCCACTTGAAGTTTAATAATCTTGTTCTTACTTGCCCGACTGGGCCACAAAGCAAACATTTTAATTTCTAGCATTGCTTTCAGGCATTCCAAATATTCCATTTTTCTTGCCTGACAATCAAGTATTTCAGAACTGTAAATGTTAGCCTGTTTGTATTTGTTTTATGGTCATTCCATCCTGGTTTCAGGCAATCCAAATAAATTTAAAAATAATCAAGTTTACTTGACTGACCAGCCAAGCAACAGGGAAATATACGTACATGTATGCATGTGTACAATCAATGTACTAAGCATGTACATGTACACATTGTGCTGATGTACATGTAAATATTCAAATTATGATTGGGGATATTCAGTGATGACTACAATTACTTTCACTATTAAATTGCTTTTTAGTTCTCTATTTGGCTATCTTTGAAGAAAAAACAAACAGTTACAATTACATGAACACCTTGAATACTAAGTGACCAACATATTATGTACATCATCTGAAATTTTAAAATCCCTTCATGTACATGTTTAGAATGTAATATGTTTTATAACATAACTACATTGTACTTATAATATTAAATATATATATTTTCTTCTTTTCAATCATCTAAATTCAAAGGCAAATACATACTATCTCTATTTCCTGAGGAAATCAGAACATCCTTTATATCCTTACACAATACACAGGCTTACGGTATCCACGAAAATACAAGCATGTGATTAAAAAACAAACAATTACAGCATGATTGCAAAGCATCGCATAGGCTTTCCATTAAAAAAATATACACTACTCACAAAAAGTAAGTCCCCCCCCCCCCCTAGCATTTTATCATATCAAAAAGTATTTTACCAATTTTGATCATTCAAACGGGCACTTGCCCGCTTGCCCGGGGCAAGTAAAAATTGATATCGGGCAAGTACAATTTCATAAATGGTCTAGTTTGCTTGCCCGATTGGGCAACTTAACATTTTCTTCAGCTGCGAGAGTAGAATGTTATTCCTTACATGTAGATCACATATTTATAGAAGTAAGCGGGCAAGTAAATTTTGTGTTTGGGCAAGTAAAATTTGAACATTTATGATTTTACTTGCCCAAACGGGCCAGTAGAGAAAAAAGTTAGTGTGGAGGCTTGGACCGTAATGGATATGGATTTTCCTTACGGGAAAAATGAATGGTATGTGTCTGCCAATTGATGGTATTCTTGGTGTGAAATCATGCATTTTATGAACAAAGGTGTGAAAAAAAAATCTTGCACTTTTGTGATTTGTGTCAGCTTCTACACGAATAACAAGAGAATCACGCATGTTTCTGAACTTTCAAGCACCATTTATTGCATGTCACTCTATGATTTACAATGTACTTGCATCACAATTAAAACAGGACATGGCTTCGGCCACTCTTATCCCCAACAATTCATATTGAAAGGCCTAATGTTTCAGAAAAATGCATGCTTTTGGAAAATGGTTCCACTAAGAACAATGCAACAGTAGTACTGAATTATTTACATAACAGATTAACAGATTTGTGAATTATGCCGACTCCAATAAATATGGTTGCCATAGAATTACGTTTTTACCATCAAAAAATGTATTTTCTGATACAAAGTTTTATATGGCATATTGGGTACATTTTGTATACGAGTAAGCATCTTCATTGAAGATGACCCGACACACAAATCTGTTTTGTAATTCAGTACTACTGCTGCATTGTTCTTAGTGGAACCATTTTTCAAAAGCATGCATTTTTCTGAAACAATAGGCTTTTCAATATGAAATTGTTGGGGATTATAGTGGCCAAAGTCATGTCCTATTTTAAGCTTTATTGGAGTAGGCCTAATTCACAAATCTGTGTAATTCAGTACTACTGTACTGCTGCATTGTTAGAGGCACGGATTTTCCGTTTCAAAAAAAGGCCTTTTCCGTTTCAGAAAATCGGGAATTCCGTTTTTACCTGCCTGAAAAACGGAAATTCCGTTTTGCCATAGACGTTGTACATGTGAAAAACTGCAAATTCCGTTTACCATCAAACTCTATACAAAATTCAATGAGTATGGTAAAATCATAATATAGGTATTTATTGTGAAAACTTACCGATTTTCTCTCGCTTCAACTTCAATTCAAGCTTTCATACGTATCACTATCAGCGTGTGGTGACGTCGTGTCGTAATCGAATTCCGTACCATTACCAAAGCCGTAGTATATACCCCGGAACGAACGCGGAAGTAATTGTTATACACACGTGTGCGCTGATTATATCTCGAACATTTTCTAACCCCTCGAACGTACCTGCATGTGTACTGAAGCTTACATCATATCAGTACAACGACACGAATAAGTCAACACTAACACTTCACTGGTATACTTTCCGTGCAGCTTATCGGGTCTTTTTTCTTACGCGAGATATCCATCCGCCGGGAATTGGGGAATTCCCCAATTCCCGGCGGATGGATATCTCGCGTAAGAAATGAGACCCATAACCTGCACGCAAAGTAAACCAGTGATATGGCGGGCTGTACCGATAGAGGGCGGACTGGATGTCAACGTTTGAGAATCATGTGACATGGTATGGCGCAGCTAGCTCTGACTGATAGCAGCTAGCTAGCTGCGGGGCCGGGGCGCGCCGGGGTAGCTAGTCTACGACGTCGATCGTATGCCGTACTCGCCGCACCGCGCTAGATCGGCTGTCATAATAAACGCAGCGGATTTCTTGTCGTTGTAAGTTGCATTCGACATCGTCTTTCTTGTACTTTTTTGTCATTTGTTTTCTTCTGATAGTTTTCTACTACAAAATATGAATTTTTGAGGAAAAAGAGGTTTTCCGCGATTTTCCGTTTGAGAACTCATTTTCCGTTTCAAATGGTCAATTCCGCGATTTTCCGCGATTTTCCGCGATCGCGGAAAATCCGTGCCTCTACATTGTTCAATAGTGGAACCATTTTTCAAAAACATGCATTTTTCTGAAACAATAGGCCTTTCAATATGAAATTGTTGGGGAATATAGTGGCCAAAGTCATGCCCTGTTTTAATTGTGATGCTTATTAAAAGTAAAACATAGAGTGACATGCAATAAATGGTGCTTGAAAGTTCAGAAACATGCGTGATTCTCTTGTTATTCGTGTAGAAGCTGACACAAATCACAAAAGTGCAAGATTTTTTGTCACACCTTTTGTCATAAAATGCATGATTTCACACCAACAATGCCATCGATTGGCAGACACATACCATTCATGTTTTGCGTAAGAAGATTCCATATCCATTACTGTTTGAATGATCAAAATTGGTAAAATACTTTTTGAGATATATGAAAAATGCTAGGGGGGGACTTACTTTTTGTGAGTAGTGTATACATTGTACATACATAGATGCCTTGGAGCTCTATGCAAAAGTAACGAGTGCTCTCAGGAACACCAATATTTTAAATCGCAAAAAGTATGATAAAAATTAATTGCTCCATGAAAAGAAAGGTATTCATACAACGACTGACATTCAAAAATACATGTAATTATTTGTTTCATTTCAATCTGATGGAGACAACCTGAAATAGAGTGTTAAACATTATTTCAAAAAACAAAAATTTAATTATATTCAGATCAAGAAATAACTTAATAAATGTGCTTGCGTCTCTGTATTTTTGTACATTGGAAAGGGCAATGTGTTGTCTTAGATAATACACCACTCACATGTTCATTCACTCCTTAGAACAGTTTGGAGCGAGCAAAATATCTTTTTATCCAAATTTTCAAAATAGCCCTTGTCAAAAAAAGGTATTTTTGTGGTTGTTGTCAAGTATACAGTATGTAAACACTCTAATGTTTAAAGGAGACCTCCGGACGATTTGTAAAAAATCCTACCATAATCTACATAAATCAAAGACCAAAACTACCTACTTTTAATAAAAAACACCCTCCAAACCTGTCACAATCGAATTTTTAGTGTCACTAGTTTTGAATCGTAACTGTTCACTTTCTGTACGCTAGCGAGAAAGATCACGTGACGGCGTGGCGTATCAGCCTCACTTTGCGCGCGCTACCGCGGAAGCGGCTGCTATATTTTGCTTCACTTCGCTTGCTAAAATGCCGATGTGTCAAGCGTTTGGATGTTCGAATAAGCCAGGCAATGGCCAGAAAAGGATTTTTTTCGCCATTCCCAACCCAGCAAATGAGAGGGAAAGGTGCGCTAGATGGCTTGCCAACATTGGAATTGACACATTTGACGTCAAAACGTACAAATATTGCAGGAATCGAGTCGTCTGTGAGAATCATTTCGAGCCGGAGTGAGCACTAGAAGGTCTGCCAGAGTTTCGGCAGGCCCCGCGCTGCGAGAAAGGTAGCTAGCTAGCGCGCCAACTGCCTTGTAAGTGACTCTTAAAAAGTGCCGAAAAGGAACGAAAATGCAAGATTATCACGATCGCACCTATTCTAGACTATCTCTTATTTTACTTACATGTTTGCAAGGCTTTTAAAACAAATACGAGAACAATTACCTGCAAAAACGGCAAAAAAATGAGCTGATAATCTCCCGATAATTTCCTAACTCTCTCGGACCAGATGAACTGAACCTAGCGCTCTTTTGTTGCCAGTTTGCGAATGGGGTAGACTGCGTGTATGATACGCATACTACACGTTATATGATATCGCAGCCCAGAAATTGGCAACGTTCGCAAACGATCTGATTTTCTGCTATTTTCAATCGCTTAGAGACGCTCGCGTAACAAGCGCTTGAGTTTTGAATGTTTTACTCCGGGAAAAGTAATATTTTGCTCAAAACTGAGGTAATTCTGAATGTTCTGTAACTATATTTCCGTAAATATTGTTACATAAATCCAGCAAAGCATCGATACTTGTCATTTTATTGCCGAATAAAAAGATGAATTTGAGCGCGAAACACTGCATTTTTGCAGACCGCTTTATGAGATTCGATCGGATAAAGCCGCCGCGCAGCAGCAGTTCAGCTGCCTGTGCTGCGCTGGCGGGCGGCCGGACGACCGCGGGCTGCAAATTTTGCGGCAGAGGGCTGATGAAAGTGAGGCTGCTACGTCATGCGCAATGCATCCTGGGACAGATTCTACTCGAGGCTGCTCGCGGCCGATTCGAACAAGAAGAATTACCTTATTTTTTCGAAAACTGATTGTGAATGATTCTGATGGTCTTTTCTAATCGGGAAAAAGGTTATAGACTCCTAAAATATTGTACTTTCACCTGGAAACTGCTGAAAATCGTCCGGACGTCCCCTTTAATTGCACAAATTAATACAGCATCACAAGAGTAAGTTATAAATGTAGTGCAAGTGGCCAAATAGTGATACATTGACATTTGACCCCAAAAAAAATTTCTTCAGGTTTTCTTGTGGTTATTTGTTTTCTATTTGTAAATTCCAATTACAAGGTTATTCGATCTCAAATTTCAGGTGGGTTATATAGTAGTCAACCTCATCTTACGTTTGCGTGCTACATGTATTGTACAATACTGTTCAGATGATTCAATGAAGAAGCTTGCTACAGGTGTCTGCAGTATTTTGATCAATTGATCAACAATTATTCCTGCAGAGTAGGGCTAATTTCAGTACATTTTGTGACATTTGTTATTTGCTAACAAGCTATACTAACAAGCCCAAGATGCGCAGTAAACCAGGGTTCGACACAAGCACAAGCCTGGGGCAAGTAAAAAATGTATGTCGGGCAAGTAAAATGTCAAATTGTCCAGTTTGCTTGCCCAATCGGGCAACTAAATAATTGTTCAACTACTAAACAATGTAATATATTGTATGTGTTAATCTCATCTAGCAGTAAGAGGGCAAGTAAATTTTATATTAGGGCAAGCAAAGTGTAAACATTTACGATTTTACCTGCCCAAACAGACCAGGGCCCCATACCTGCCAACATTTGAAAATGAAAAATCTTACTCTCATGTGAGCGAAGCGCACATCACAAGTGCGAAGCACGCATCACGAGCGCGAAGCACGAAGTCCTTTGCAGCCGGGGTACAGCTCTAGGGTTCTAGATGCTCTCTTGTGCTATCTTAGCCTTATTTTTCAACATATGACCACACTGAATATGTATGTGTGTATTTATATGCACATGTATATTTACTTTTTGGAAAAAAAAAAAAAAAAAAAAAAAAAAAAAAAAGTGACATGCAATAATTGGTGCTTGAAAGTTCAGAAACATGCGTGATTCCCTTGTTATTCGTGTAGAAGCTGACACAAATCACAAAAGTGCAAGATTTTTTGTCACACCTTTTGTCATAAAATGCATGATTTCACACCAACAATGCCATCGATTGGCAGACACATACCATTCATGTTTTGCGTAAGATTCCATATCCATTACTGTTTGAATGATCAAAATTGGTAAAATACTTTTTGAGATATATGAAAAATGCTTACTTTTTGTGAGTAGTGTATACATTGTACATACATAGATGCCTTGGAGCTCTATGCAAAAGTAACGAGTGCTCTCAGGAACACCAATATTTTAAATCGCAAAAAGTATGATAAAAATTAATTGCTCCATGAAAAGAAAGGTATTCATACAACGACTGACATTCAAAAATACATTTTATTATTTGTTTCATTTCAATCTGATGGAGACAAACTGAAATAGTGTTAAACATTATTTCAAAAAAAAAAATTTTTTAATTATATTCAGATCAAGAAATAACATAATAAATGTGCTTGCGTCTCTGTATTTTTGTACATTGGAAAGGGCAATGTGTTGTCTTAGATAATACACCACACTCACATGTTCATTCACCCTTTAGAACAGTTTGGAGCGAGCAAAATATCATCTTTTTATCAAAATTTTCAAAATAGCCCTTGTCAAAAAAAGGTATTTTTGTGGTTGTTGTCAAGTATACAGTATGTAAACACTCTAATGTTTAATTGCACAAATTAATACAGCATCACAAGAGTAAGTTATAAATGTAGTGCAAGTGGCCAAATAGTGATACATTGACATTTGACCAAAAACAAAATTTCTTCAGGTTTTCTTGTGGTTATTTGTTTTCTATTTGTAAATTCCAATTACAAGGTTATTCGATCTCAAATTTCAGGTGGGTTATATAGTAGTCAACCTCATCTTACGTTTGCGTGCTACATGTATTGTACAATACTGTTCAGATGATTCAATGAAGAAGCTTGCTACAGGTGTCTGCAGTATTTTGATCAATTGATCAACAATTATTCCCGCAGAGTAGGGCTAATTTCAGTACATTTTGTGACATTTGTTATTTGCTAACAAGCTATACTAACAAGCCCAAGATGCGCAGTAAACCAGGGTTCGACACAAGCACAAGCCTGGGGCAAGTAAAAAATGTATGTCGGGCAAGTAAAATGTCAAATTGTCCAGTTTGCTTGCCCAATCGGGCAACTAAATAATTGTTCAACTACTAAACAATGTAATATATTGTATGTGTTAGAGGGCAAGTAAATTTTATATTAGGGCAAGCAAAGTGTAAACATTTACGATTTTACCTGCCCAAACAGACCAGGGCCCCGTTGCAGAAAGAGATACAATCGATTGTAAGTTGCAATTGATCGTAAGTCACATCACGTGTTCTAGATGCGTAAATCTGATTGGTTGAAACTAATAACGCGTAAATTTTCTGACTTACGATCAATCGTAACTTACAATCGATTGTATCTCTTTCTGCAACGGGGCCCAGTACAGATAGAAGTTAGTGTGGAGGCTTGAGTAAACACTAAAGTTTACATGTACAATACAAAGGTGTATCGTTGTACGGATGTATTTCCTTTACATTTTTTGTAGGTTTGGGTCATCCATATGATCTCACATTACGAGGCAGGAAAATGTCAAAGTAAAAAAAAAAACACAGTAATTGCAATTTGTAAATTTGTACGTAAGTGGTTTGGTGCGTGGGAGGCAGGCTCAAGCTTCCACACTGTAAGTGAATACTTCCATTGGAGCTACGTAGAATAGCTGGCTGGGGAAAATCGGGAAATCTTCGTAGTTCGTACATGATTGATTATGTTCTGTTGTACATTAAATATATTGCATAGACTTCTGAGCAAGTACATAGATACACTTAACTTTGTCGTGCATGTACAATGTACATTTAAAATGTAGGGCAAGAGGCGAGACACAGTATTTCTTTTGTCTCCTCCATTATTTAGGTTTTAAACATCTTGTTTGTCAGGTCTATAGACAATTGGGCAAAACAAGAAATTGAACAAAGTCTAGAGGCATCCAATCAACGTTTGCCTGGAGGAAATTAAAATGTTATTTTCAGGAGCTACATGTACATGTACTTATCAATTGAGCCAACCTGCTTTAACTCCTCGAGTGCCAAGCTCACATTTTTTAACCACACAAATGCCGTATAGAGCTGCAAAATCCCTGGCACTCAAAAGTTAAGGACACTTTCAAAAAACAATTTGGCATTGAAGTCCATTCTGAGCATTTATGGGGGCTTGACTGCTTGTTTGGTGTTTTGGGAGTGCATGTAAAATGTCCCAAGCCCCCATAAACTCACATAATTGGGGATTGCAATGGGTGATTTCAAGTATGGTGTTTAAGGCCGGTGTTAGTGTTTATTACACACAAACACCAGTTTGATAAACACTACATGTAACACCAGCCCTAAACACCATACTTGAAATCACCCAATGTACTTACAGTAAATGACTGTTCAAAATATGATGCCCACCTGCGAGTGGACACAGCAGGATATTATACGTTGACATGCACATTATATACAGCATTGATCAGCATTGATGCCACTTTGACATTTAAAGATGTGTTGGGAAAAAATAGGTCAGAAGTAGCCTCTTATATTATTTCATGCATGCATGTCTGCAGGTAATATGGCTCAATTCTTGGATAAGTTATTCTTACTACATGTACATGTACGTGCGAATGCTGATCATCGCAATATGATAAGGAATATCAATCTAGCTTCTACGTGTACCATACATAGTACTTTACTTTATACACTGGGTAGCTCAGGGGAATATTTTTAGAATTTCTCTGGTTGGGACACACTTTGACATTTGAAATATGACATTAAATGTTTACAAATTGAAATCTAAAACTCGAACAGTTTTTTTTTCTTAAATAGTATTTCAAAATGTGTGTGTTTCTTTGATGATAATGTAAAGACCCAACATTTCTTTCACAAAAATACAACCATAACATGTACATTTTATCAATTTAAAGCGATAGTTGAGTTTTGGTATAGAGGGCGCTACACAAAATACATTTTTTGTGAGATAATGAAAAACTGAGTGTCAAATTCGAAGAGGTTTTTAAATGTAGTTGTTGATTATCTCTCTATCTAATCACTATTTCAACAAAACATCACATGTACAATATTTCATTTAAAATGGTTGAAACCGATGAGTTTTTTGAGAGCGTCCTCTTGAGTTTTAACGGCTCTTTTTTTAATGATAACAGGCTTTTTACTTAGTCATTTTTTATTTTTTATTCATTTCGAGCATGGTGGAGTTATAAGTAGGAGTTACTCAAGTAGGTACCAAGTTTCATCAAAATTGCTTGAAAACTGTGGAAGTAGTTCGCCCCACAAGATTTTCCCATTTTTCGTGCATAATTGTGGTTAGGGCAATTCCATGAAAATGTCTACCAAAACAAACAAAATTAAGTTTGCTGTGGAGTTTTTTTTCTTATTATGGCTGATAATGCATGACTTGAACTTTCTGAAACCATATTTGCTTTTTTGATATTTTTTCCATTTTTGCCCAAAATCTGCATCTTTAGACTTAATAATTGGATTTAGACATATTTGTGAAAAATAAGGGTTATTTGAAATTGATTATATCTGTATTTATATCTAGATGCATATTCAAAAACTGAATGCAAATAATAGATACGGAGTGAAAATTCAAATAAATATAAAAATTTTTTGCCAAAACCTGTATTTCGTGCATTTACTGGGGGGTCAAAAGTTCAACTCAATTTTTGTCCCGTCTGTCACGTTTTTTAACAATTAATTAATTCCTAGCAAATACCTGTGACTGGTTTTGGATCAAACTTTATATTTATTAACAAAGGCCTATTACCTTTAAATTAACACTACATTTTTGTAAAAATATAAGTTATGAATATAAATATCAATGTTTTAATCTTGTCCCGTCTGTCACGTTTTGTCCCGTCTGTCACGTTTTTGTCCCGTCTGTCACGCTCCTTTTTACTACTAATTTGTTAATTCAACTAGGTTGTTGCTGTTTCATAATGAGTTTGGCTAAATCTGTCACTTTAGAGGCTTATCACAATAGTTGGTGGCATTATCAACTTAAATAACCTGTAAAAACAACATTTTAGGTAATTGGTGGGGATTTTAAGGTTTTCTACAGTCCCATGCATTGGATATCGTGTTGTACTATGTAAAATTAGATTATTTCATAGCTTACCTACCTTAATCAATTTAAATTTTAAAAATAACACTGCTTTTATCTTTTAGCAACTACTTTTATCAATAAGGGTGTAATTTATTACAGAAAAACTCCTAAAAATGACTGAAATTGTGCATTTTACAGATTGTCCAATTCACCCATAGGAATTGTACATGTCCCGTCTGTCACGTTTTTCTTGTCCCGTCTGTCACGCTCATATTTTGGATTTTTTCCTATTTAAGACAAACATGGGGGATTTCCCAAAGTAGTGGCATACAACTGGCCTTAGGCAAGTAATAACCTACAGACATGAGCAGCCTTGTAAGATCATCCAGTTAGCAGGGATTTTAAATTAAGTGAGGTAGTGAAAAAAGCTTGGTAATAGTGTGTCCCGTCTGTCACGCTGAGTTCAACGACCCACTGACATCTAGGTCAGAGGTCACACAAAATAAAACTCATATATTTTGAAAGTATGACTGCAATTTGATATCATAAGCATAAAAACTCCTGTTTAATGTTTAACCATTTGCCTACAAATCAATCAAAACTGTGAAAAAGTCATGAGTGGATGTCCCGTCTGTCACGCTGGAATTGCCCGTTACCATGGCAACGCCAAATCCAACATTCACAAAAAATATGTCTTGCACACCCTCCCCTTAGCAACATTACATGTAAGTGTACCAAGTGTCATCAAAATTGCTCGAAAACTGTGGAAGTAGTTCGCTCCACAAGATTTTCCTAATTTTGGTGCAAAATCATGGTTACCATGGCAATCATTGCCTTATCCAACATTCACGAAAAAATATGTCTTGCACACCCTTACCTCAAGAACATTAGGTGTACCAAATTTCATTAAAATTGCTCAAAAACTGTGGAAGTAGTTCGCTCCACAAACTTTTTGCAACGGACCGACCGACCGCCCACAGGCTGATTCCTATATCTCCTAAACTTGCATTTTTGCGAGTTACAAGGCACACAAATGCCATAGAGCATTAAAATCCCTGGCACGTTAAGAGTTAAACATGTACCCCCTTTCAAACTTCGTTTGGGCGAGGGTATAATAAAACTTCAAAAATCGTACTGCCGTAATTTACATTTTAAAAACGTAACAATTACGGCAAAAATGGAATAGTTGGCAGCTTTGTATCAGGAAGTGAACCCTTTGAGTGCCAAATAATATTGCAAAAATCCTCTTGAAGCAGCTCATTAGACAAGTTAACATTCATGAACAGCTTAATTCCCTTATCAAGAAGTCAAGCACTTATAAGATACGTGTAGAGTACTCAACACTCGAAATTGTGATTTTTAACAAATCAACAGATCTATCTAATTCTACGGTTAAAGCACACAAAAGAGGATAAATTTAAATAAATTTCAAAGTATTAAACTCACCTTCAGTAACATCATCATCAACAGTTCCTTTGACTTGTGAAAAGCACCATTGCACCTCGCCGCTTCCTGACACTGTAAAAGGCAAAACAAATAATTATTAATGATCAAATATCATCATGAATGAAATATTAATTTGAACAATTTCAAAAGCAGGGCTCAAAATAAGCAGTGACCCTCTCGAATGGGCCACAAACATTTCAAATTTTTAAATTTCACTTAAAACTGCTTGGGCAACCAAATATGACAAACTTTGTAATGTTTTTAGTGCTTTTAAAAAAAGATGCATTGATTTTTCTTGACAGAGTGGTATGGGCCACACAGAAACAAAAATAATTTCTAAAATTGTTGATAGTTGTCATCAACCGATCATTCATACACTGTCTGTTAAAAATCTCACTCTCACTTATTTTAAGACATGCTATATAGTGTATTTGGGGTGAAAAGGGGGTCAACTTAAATCTTATAGTGTCAATCATGACATAATAATAATAATCAGGGTAGGAAATTAAAATTAAAATAACAATAAAATATTTTGGATATCCATCGGATGATCTGCAATGAACAGGCAGATTTCAGTAATCACCTGCCCCTAGCGCTTTCCCTATAGCTCCCTACCCTACAGCGCAGGTGACAATTTAAATTCCTATTTAAGAATTACTTCAAACTAAGGTACAAGCCGTCTAGAAGGGAATTCATTTGATAGACCTGGGGAGGTCTGCTAGCAAAGGATAGTTTCCTTTCTATAATGGGTAATTTCCGGTCTGTGTGAAACGCTCTGGGAACTGTAACCAAAAAAAAAAATTTAAACACTTCCTCAGAATTTCAATCTGTGAACTTCACAATTGTCTAGAACTTATAATCAAATTACCTGAAACAAGATATTGAAACTTCTCCAGGGCAAAAATTACTTGTACATCTGCAGTACACGTGCAAAGTAAGCACCTCTTGGAAATCATTTGAAAACTTGAAATACATTGGAGGTAAAGACATGAAAATAAGTTTCAATTTGAATTGCTAGGACACCAACATGACCATAGTGCGGAAAATTGTGGGCGCTATTCGCATATGATACCACAGAAATACAATATAGAAATACTAGAAGCCCAACTGAATAAGCGTATGAGGTCTTAACCACAGATAGGCCGCGCCTCCAGCTTCGATACTTTGAGCGGTGACAAGTTGCGATACCCATGCAAATGGGGTAAAACGTCAGAGTTTGTTCATTTGAATAAATTTTTTTTTTTTTTTTTGTGAGGTAATGAAAAACTGAGTGTAAAATTTGAAAGAGCATAATATTTAAATAATAAAATCATCTTTGTTTGATCAAAATCGGTTCAGAGACGGCTGAAATATCCATAAATATAACTATTTGTAATAAACCCGGGGCCCCAGGTTTATTAGAGAATTTTGAACCAGCCGTTAAAATTTTTTTTTAAATGCTTCCTCTTTTCAAAAACTTACAAGATAGGTATTTAAATAGTTGTTGGTTATTTATCTATCTAATCACTATTTCAACAAAGCATCACATGCACAATATTTTATTCAAAATGGTTGAAACCGATGAGTGTTTAGAGAGCGCCCTCTTACGTTTTAACGGCTCTTTTTGAATGGTAACATGATCTTTACTACGTCATTTGTAATTTTGTGTTCCTTTCTAGTTGTAACTATTAGTTTGTAATGTAATGATGCAGGTATTGGTTACTAAAATTCAGTTTCACCAAAACTGTACTCTCCTTACCAGAACTCAACTAACTATCCCTTTAAACACGCACTTCTCTGCAAAATTGCGCTTCATAATGCCAAAGACGCTTAGTAATTTTAATTCATCTCTATTATTTTAGTTACGCGCTGTACTAACAGTGACGCGATTTCATTCAGTTCAACTTTAATTGCGCAGTCAAGAAACAGGGAATTTCCCTACTAGGAGCAAAATATTGTTTTTCATTGTGACGTCATAACAGAAGCATACACATACATTCGTGCGTGATAATTGTGAACTTCGCGCCCGCGCATTCTTATGAATGAATTTACGCTAATATTACCATGGCAGCCAGTCTCATTAACAAAGACTTTGCAACTTGTCAACTCTTGTAAATTTGACCAACTTCCATTTTGAGATGGGGGGCCTGTATGATACCTCATAGAAAACTCAATTGTGGTTTAAAAAGTTGAAAGAAAGGATAGAAAGGCTGACATCAAAGTCACAAGAAAGTGAGGCTCATTATAAATCCTTGTTTCTGCCTCCCAGTTTGTGCTGTTTACATTTTCCCTACAATTGCCTATCAATACTTATGCATGGTAAACAAAGGTCAAATTAAAAACTTCCAGGGGAGTGTGATTGCTAAAAACAACAGCTATGTGCAAGATGTTGTGCTTAGCGATCACACACCTCTGGAAGTTTTTGCCTCATTTTTAACCCTCAACAGGCTCCGCACAGGAGTTGGCATATTCAATGCCAACATTCAACGCTGGGGGCTTAGCCTTGGACCTTCCCCGGCCTGCACGTGTGGCTCACCCGAGCAAACAGCCACCCACATCCTTTGAGAGAGCCCCATTCAGATTCTTCACCCACCTGCAATCCAAACCAAAACCTCAACAACTTTAATAGTCCCCAATACAATCCACTGGCTGCAAAATTTGTGTGGTTTCTCGAAGAAGCTGTGCTGCCTCATATGATAGAAGAAAATCACAGATCAAACTAATTCACAGAGGGAGAAGTTGTGCTATTAAAGCGAGAACTCTTGGTGCTTTGAATAACATTCACACATGAATGCTGCAAAATTACCTGTGGCCTGCATGATGGGTGATCAGCAAGAAAGGGGAAACAATTCCATCTTTCATCATAGTTTTGTTATTAGCTGAAATTGTCAAAAAAAATTTGGAAAATGAAATTTGGGATTTTGGTATTTCCTTTAAATTACATTCTGTAGAAATTTGAGCATCAGAAATCATTTTGTTTCATTAAATAAAAAGATATTTCGCCAAGATTGATGCTCTCATGTCAAATTCGCCATCAAAACTAAAAGTACCCATGACGGCATGGTCATTTTTATATTGTTGCAAAGCTGTACATTTTCTACATTTGTCAAGAGCTACTTTGTAGTCCAATAAAGCAAAAAGTTGAAAACTGAAATTTTTTTTTTAAATGAAGTTTGTTTTTCCAGTTGTTAAATATTCCATTATTGGAATGGAAAAGGGTTTCATGCAGGGGAACGTCCCCCATTCAAGAGTCTTCGTGGCTCGATGTGTTGAGCACTGGTCTAGCAATCCGGAGGTCTCGTGTTCGATTCCCGGCGAAGCCTTTTTTCCTTTGCTCATTTTCAATCATTTAAAATATTTCTAGTCAGTTTCCTCTATGTTTGAATTTAATTAATAAAAAAGCTGCATCACTTTGTGTGATCCCGCGCACTTTCTCTAGAAAAGTTGATTTAAAGTACCTGAGCGAAGTTTTGAAAATGCTTGTAACCTTAATAATGTTGGCATCATTCCTCCTAATAATTCATATTTACTTTTCAAAAATTGTCACAGAATTGACTAATCTGCTATCAAAAGTGATGAAATTGCTACCCTTTTTTCGCCCTTGATCAGCCAGCCGATGTGTGCTGGTACGATTCGTGACGTAGCAAGTGGGGCAATCGCATGAGAGCGCTCCCAAGCCCGCGCGATCTGCACGATCACGATCAGTTGTATGCTTTGTGTACGTACGTACGTGTATGTGTAAATGCCACTCGAACGCCAAGTATCTCATCACATAATTTTTCAGTTCTCGCAAGAAAAGTATTTTTTCCAAAGTAAATTGGACCTAGAAATCGATCGTTTGTTCAGCATCGCGCCACACGATCACAGAAACTCAGCCCACCAGTCCCGGGGAAACCTCAAATGTATATTTGTATGATCACGCTGATGAGCCACTGCCTTCAAAAAGTGGCTCTAAATTAGTATTTTTGTGATCTACACCATTTCTAAACAATTTGGTAGTCTACTCTACTTACATGTTTTTAATATCGGCACACCGCGTAATATTTGTTTTTGCGCGTGTTGTGAAAAATCGCGCATGTGATGATGCGCGCTACCCTTAAAAACTAAACTGGTCGAAATTTTGAGGAGAAATAATGCGTAGATCGTCCGCTACGAGTAAATTTATGAAATGATGCCAACAAAATTTACATTGCACAAGAAATTTTGAGTTGCGTGCATTGTCAACGAGAATTGAGGGGGTGCCGGTATTAAAAACACTTCAAACTTGTGAAGCCAAAAAACCACGCGCGCGTTCCAAGGCGCTATCTCAAAATATAATTGATACATCGCAAATCTGATCATCGCATCGGAATCTGCACTATTTTCTCAATGTGTGAGTACAATTTCAAGAAATGTTTACAATGTTTAAGTCTTAAACTGTCGGAAATGTTTTAGTGTGCCGATGCGGGGGTTACTCAATCATATGGTATCGGGTCCTATTACCGGATACCATTTCTTTACGCCATGAAAACGATCAACATTAAGAACAGAGATATGAATAAAACACAAATAAGTGATCTATATATTCTCAAGATAAAGAATTGATAACTTATTTCGTAGAAAAAAATGGCAAACTTACGCAAATTGAACTTTTACGGCACCCTTTCAAGAAAGCAGAATTTTTTGTAGCGCACAAAACGGGTTGTATTAACCGGACGCACCAAACGTGAATGTTTTGCATGGGAATGTCATTGACATGCGCGCTGCCACTGGTGCGCGGCAAAACGCGCGTATAACGCCTCAGGGCGCCTTTTTTCTTCGGGAAATGGTGGAAAATGTTTGCTAAACATCCATTTATTATCCTCCGTTAATGCCGACTTTCAAATTCAACTTTCAAAATTCGAACGTTTTTCCTATTGGAATTTGCATGTACGGTAATACAACCCGTTCGGTATTGCAACCCCTTGCTATACCACTTCTCCACAGTTTAAATAGCAGACTAGCTACCGTACGACCACATAAAATCGCCACCGCGATTACGATGACAATTTTCAACCTTGCGTCCTTCAAACTACTCCTTCTCAAAAAATACTCGCAAAGAACACACGAGAATCGCACACATACAACTTGAGAACATTAGCTTTCAAACTGTGTGTTTGGTCCGTATCGTAAAGACGATCCTACTGCGCACTGCGCTACCGAAAATGGTCTACATTGCGCAGGACAACAAGGAGAACTTTACGTTTGGGGCGACGGGGCAGAAACTGCAAAACAAGCTTTTGATTCTTTGCTATCGTGCGTATTAACCCGTGCGGATTTTAAAGCCACTTGGAAAATGTGAAGTTTAAAAGTTACTTATTCAGTACCAACTATTCGCCCGACTGGTGAGTGTGTTAATACGGAGAAAAAAGGGCGGCGGAACAAACCCAAACAAAATGCAATGTAAAAAAAGTCGCTGCATAATCCCACTGCCCATAGACATTGCACGTAAAATTGATCAAGGAAAGAGGTACAAATTACAACTTTCGGGCGAAATGAAATTGTTCTAAATAAGTTATGACTATGGCAACGACAACTATACCGTATCAATCTGTATAATTTGCTACGTCTAGTTCTACAGATGACATCATCTAAATATAATTTTAAATACATCTAAATTAACACAATCAAAACTTACTACTTAATAGGTCTTTCTGCACTGGCTTAACTCCATAAGTATATCGGTAGTCTGCGCGCCCCAGAATGCATAATGCATACGGTCGCGTACTAGTGCTATAGCTATAACATGTGTAATACATTATACACATAAAGAGAGAAAGGAAAATTCCCCTGCGCGCGCTGGCCTTTGTTATTGCGCAATTACACGCGTCAGGGCGCTACTAACGCGCTAATATACGCGATATCCTCCAAGCTGATTGGTGATTATTTTCATCATTTTGTATCGCGCATAGTAATCGCGCGATCTTGACCAACAATTTTAATAATATAGATGCGTCCTGGCCTCATTCGACTCGATACAAACGGAGTTGATTGGCGTCACTTGTGTGGCCATGTTGTGAACCGAGTGATAATTCTTTTACTGCACGTACCAGTGGGAATACATTTGGATTTGTGCAACATTTCGGGCGACGCTCGTTGGTTGAGGTTTTCAATTTGTTTTATGGCCAAAATTAGTATTTGATTCAAATTTTCAGTGAATGGTTCATATCAAATTACGGAGAAGTTTTCAATATTAAACTAGTTGACTGGAGGATTTGCTAACACATTGGATATATTTGATAAAACGGCCATCTAAACCGAGACTTAGTTTTGGCTGCGTTGCAACTTCGTGTTGATTTCCGTCACAAAATATTTTGCTTGCTTCGGAAGCCTTCCTAAAATCGTTTTTTTATGGAACAATCGCGTGTTTGTGGATGTACATGACGGAAAATATCACATATCAAGTAGTACCGTGAGTACAATTTGAACAACATTTGCGATGATATGTTTTTATATTTTGTTCGTTCTAGACCTGTTTTGATAGACTAGCGTAGCCGACTGCGACGAGGCGATACTTTGACAAAGTACTGAGGTTAATTCGCCGCCTCGATTTTCGGAACAAAATCGGGCTCAGATTTGGAATTAATCAACATCATTCTATAATAGACTTGAATAATAAATGACAATAGTTTGCTTCTTCCATGTGTACAGTCATTTTGGAGTTCGAAAATCAATATCGCGAGAAATAAGGCTTTAAAAAATCTGTCCGGCGGAATAGGGCAACTGCACGGTAGCCCCCGTTTGTCCAATGCAAGGCCATGGAGAAAAAATTATGTTTCGCAACCGGTCATTCATGACACTCCACATTTTTTACCAATTCTGCCAACTTTCTTTTCTTTTTTTACATGCTTTTTTTAGTGTTATTTATCATCCTCATGTAGATGCGAGGTTTAAATCAAACAAAGGTCTCGTAGACCACGATTCAACCTTGCCCAAGCCTCAAACTCGATATCAGAACTCAAACACAGTTTTACGCCGGTCGGACAAGCCCAGCCCGACTCTCGGTCTTAGCCGGCCGCGGGCCGGAGCTGCGCCCGTGCAGCACCGCGCAGCAAGCTGCTCTAGACTAGCCGAACATGCACGGGGAGCGGATACGTTCTCTTAGCTCGGCACGACGGGGCTCTACCGGCGGGATCGGAGGGGTCAATTCAAATGTCACACAATCTCTGGGTCGAACTTACATCTACATACATACTCACCGGCCATGGCGCTGGGTTCAAAAAGACTCCAAAGGATATCCAGTATCCCTCAAAATTGATTTTGAACACCTTTGCGCGTTGACTATAAGAAAGATGCCCTTGATTGAAGGTTGATACTTTTTCGAGAAAAATACGGTAGTTTTCATTTCAAAATGGCGCATTAGCGCAAGAAGACATAATGTGACGTCACGAACAACCTCTCATCCATGAATTAAATGTTGCGTGACCCATGATCGATCAGGCCGGGGCCGGGGCTTTATACACCGTGTCCCAGAAAAAACGAAACCGGGTTTCATGGCAGAAATTGTCTGTCATAATGAATAATTTAATTGATGATATATATATGCCTGGAAAGCTCTGTGTCTCTTCTTTCATTTGATGTGCAACTTATGGCACATACTTCAAGCATGACTGAATTAGAACAATGGAAAGTGGTGTTACCAATATTCAATTTGCACGCATAAATTTGAAGTTTGGTGAGTTTTAAGAGTTGTAAACCTACTCATTTTTAAAAAGGACAAACACCACATAAAAGTTCATATTTTTATCTTTTACATGACACCTCTGCCCGAATGAGTGAAAGTTGAGTAAGAAGTCGCTCAGCTTTCCTGACTAGCAGCTGACAATGGACGTTGATGCATGAGTGAATTTACACAAACATGGGGATCAGGAAACAGGCTAGATCAGGAAAGTTACTCATTTGGGCTGGAATCAAGCATGTTTTCATTGTATTCGTTCTCTGGCATATATAATTTATTTTTTAATCATGAGGTGTCATATAAAAGATAAAATTATGAATTTGCATGCGGTGTCTGTCCTTTTTCAAAATAAGTACGTTTACTACTCTTAAAACTCTCCCCAAAACCTCACCCAAACTTGCAATTTCTGCGCGCAAATTGAATTTTGGTAACACCACTTTCTATCGTTCTAATTCAGTCATGCGTGACTTATGTGCCATAAGTTATATCAAATAAAAGAAGAGACACGTAGCTTTTCAGACATATATATATCATCAAGGAAATTATTCATTATAATATAAAATTTCTGCCATGAAACCCGGTTTCGTTTTTTCTGCGACACGGTGTATATACATGTACGTGTAAACTATCATGGTTTTTTTACATATCGAGTGAAAAGTACACATTGTTAGAAAAATAACAATGAAACCCGGGGAAACTGTTGTTTTTACCATGATACTCAATAGGAGGAATAATTGCTGAAAGATCATAAGAAATAAAATATAAGATAACAATGAGTCTTTGAGGCTCAAAACCACTAATTATCATGTACAACTGAATAGTCAGAAAATGTCAAAAATAAAGTTCTTGCCAAACGTTTGATTTTAATGCCAATCTAAAGTGCATACTTGGTATTATATCCCTTCTCGTAAGATTGTTGCATTAGGAGTGTACACAACAAGAAAAAGAATAGTTTTGACTAGAAAAGACGTTTCCCGGTGAATAGTACCGGTAAATAGTACCCTTTGTATTGTGACGTCACGCATAGTTCACCTTTTCCCCGGGGAAAAAGGTACTATGCCCCCCCCTTCCCCCAGACAAAATAAATACAAACAAAACAAACAAAGCAAGATCATAGATTTGTTGCCCGCTCAGGTGTAGAGATGCGTGTTATAACCTCTCTCAGCGAGCGGATGTCTTGTTTTAGCTTGCGATAGATGCTCGACCAGCTTTTCTAAAGAGTAATTAAACAAAAAATACAGAATATTTGTACCCGTGAATATCAATAAGTTCCAAAGAATATTCTAGAGATGCATTTAATGTATTACATGGCGGTATTCAAATGTAAAACTTCCGAAAATGGGGCACAATTTGCATCGTTCATCTTCAGTGGCCGTGACAGTAATTCGTCATTCGACAATTAAATTGCAGCGGTCACTGCACTGGCACACCGTGTGTATGTGTAATGTATTTCCCCATTCAATTATACATGTTTATGTAAAGCAGGTTAATTATTCACATTGTTGCGCGTGTTTTGAATTTGGGCGCGCAATAGTTGTTAATGCGCGTACTCATGAATGGAAAGATAGCGCAATACGCGCTCTGCGCTATGAATATTACGCATAGGGGGCCAGTGTCACAAACAGAACACAGTAAATGATGGTGCCATGATCAATGGTTTGTTTTCCTTTATATTAATAATACTAATGGTTTGTTTTTTCTTTATATTATACTTTAATTCGATTAGAACGATACAGGTGGAAGGGATATAAAACAAATATACAATGACTCATTCTCGGAACAAGCTAAAACTATTCGCACTCAGGAACAACAATAGTACCATTCTCCCTCGGGCCGATGGCCCTCGGGAGAACAGTACTATTTGATGTTCCTTCGATGCGAATAGTTTTAGCTAGATCCTCGAGTGTCATTGTATATTTGTATAGTATATACTCCGAGAAAATTAGCACGTAATGTTACTGTGCAAGAATTGTGTGCTTCATTTTGATAAAAAGGTGTAACATACGTTACGACTAACATTTCACATGATGGCTAGTTAGTTTCAAAGTTGGTAACTGAAGGTTACAATCATGAAAATAAACAACAAAGTGTTAATAAAACCATTAAAACATATTTGTGAACATCGCATCTAGTCAGGCGTCCGTTAACGATTTCCAAATGGTAACGTATGTTACATTAGTGTTGTTTGAATACAATTTTGGCCTTGAAAATGATTGCTAAACTCACCCTGAACCACATATAGATGGCGTAAACAAGTTTGCGACCAATTTAGATAGTTATTAAGTATATCCTACACACATTTTTTTACGCATGGTAACGTATGTTACATCTCATAAGTTTTTCGTGACCTTCAATTGGTTGAATAAGCAACATTTAGCTGAACTTAATTTTCATTTCTGCGTAATATCAATCTACTTCATTGGCCTGAACTCCAGTATAATCATTTACATCATACCGTAGTGGTTACCTATATTTAAAATTTGTGGTAACGTATGTTACACCTCTTAACTCTACCTTTTTATCCCGTCTCTTTCTTATATTCCCAGTCACATTTTGTTTGTGTCTTGACTTTTAAACATGTGTTTACTTGTATGCCATGTTCTCATCATTAGAAAAATAAGATAACTGTACAGATGTCAGCATCTAAGCATATCTCTTTATTTAGTAAGATGACGGTAACGTATGTTTCACTAGATTTGGCGACACATTTCCAATGGCCATCAAAATTTTAAATGAAGTGGGATCATTGAAACTTTTATTATGTTTCATAGATTACTGTGCTGCTGTCGTGAAACCGCACTTGTTTTGCTCCTTTGTACTCTTATATTTCTACAAAACTGGAAAAACTGAACGATTTTGTCTTGGGGACATGGGGTTTTTGGTACCTCAGCCATATTCAATCCCCTGGCATTTGTTTATTTTACTTTCAATCGCTTTGAATTTAAGGTAACTTTTACGAGAAGGACCCTCACTATCAAATAAAAGTACAATTTTACTGGTGTAAAATTAAATCTCTTCTCTAGAAGAGCAGGATCACTGGAGACACACTTTTTCATCAATGGTGCATAATTAGTGGTTTTGAGCCTTGAAGATAAGCATTTATTTCCATGAGAGACTCAAGATGGCAATGCACTAAAAAATGCCCCATAAGTTTTAGTTTTGTTTCCATTTCTTCAATGTTCTTCATAATGCACATTATCACTGGCCGTGTGCATTGATTGCTCACAATTATCTCGCGAACATGATTAAAGGGATAGTTGAGTTTTGGTATAGAGGGCGCTACACAAAATAACCTTTTTGTGAGATAATGAAAAACGGAGTGTCAAATTCGAAAGAGCATAGTACAATTGTATGACAGAATAAACTTTATTTGATCAAAATCGGTTCAGAAATGGCTGAAATATCCAGAAACATAACCATTTGTAATAAGTGTGGGGCCCCATAATAATTCGATAGTTTTGAACCAGCCGTTAAACAAATTTAAAACATGCTTCCTCTTTTTAAAAATGTACAAAAGAGGTTTTTAAATCGTTGTCGATTATCTCTCTATCTAATCACTATTTAAACAAAAACATCACATGCACAATATTTTATTTAAAATGGTAGAAACCGATGAGTGTTTAGAGAGCACCCTCTTGAGTTTTAACGGCTCTTCTTTAATGATAAACGGCTTTTTACTTAGTCATTTGTATTCCTTTCGAGCATGGTGAAGTATATTAGTTTATAATGTAATGGTGCTGCTTTAGTTACTAAACTCTTTACCAGAACTCAACTATCAAAAATTAAATTATATTTTCTTGATGATCAATGTTTGAAAAAGAGAGTAGGGTATTTTTCGTGATGGGCTACACGATATAATTATATATTTTTTTTAAACTCAATTGTGTTTTTGTACCGTGTACACGAGTTTTATTTTAATGGTCTAAGACTCCAATTTGTACAAGTTATTTTATTTGAAGAAAAAAAAAGGTCGTCTACTAGGCTATTTCACGGGGAGGGGGAGGGGGGTGGTATATGGTGTTCTTGAAATGCCGGGAATCGGGGGTATTTTTTGCTTCGAGAACGGCCATAACCTTCAAATAATCATGAAGTAACACAATAAGGGATTACACTTTTTAATTCCCCGAACTCACCATGTTTTGTAGATATACAATCTTACAAAACATGTGTATACAGTAATCAAATATGGGGAGTTGTCCACAATCTAACGGTTGAAAGATCGTTAGAATTTGTCAGTATCAAGTGGCGTATCTACGAGGAGGGGGCGGTGAGGGGCATGTGCCCTCTTGGGCCCCGCAATAAATTGACAGATACAATTAAACGTATAGTTCCACCCCCCCCCCCCCCCCCCCAATTAGTCCGACCACGCTACGCCAATAGTAGTAGTAGGTTTACCCCATCCATTTTAACACTTTTGTCATTCAATTTGATACATTTGTACTTCAATTTCGTCCCGAGAAACCAACAGATCGTAGATCCCAACTTCAATTTTGTCAATTATCTTTCTAATTCGTCATTTGCCAATCAATTTCAAAGACTTCGCATTCAAAATCGTCGATTGTCATTGAAATTCGTCTTCGCTGCTGAACGAGTTTGTTTGTTTGTTTGTTTGTTTGTTTGTTTTATTTCCAAAACAAGATTAAAAATACATCAAAAGTCAGAACATAAAATAGAACATAATATACACAATTTTTAAATAAATGTAGTATAGGTTTTCCCATTCATTTTAACACTATCGTCATTCAATTTCATTAATTTGTAGTTCAATTTCGTCCCGAGAAACCAACAGACCGTAAATCCAAACTTCAATTTCGTCAATGCTCAATCTAATTCGTCATTTGTCAACCAATTTCAAACAATTCGCATTCAAAATCGTCAATTGGCATTGGAATTCGTCTCCGCCGCTCAGCAAGTGGTGAATGTGAAGATCAAATTCGTCTTTGTTCAACCAATTTCGTGATTTTGTCATGCATTCAAATTCGTCTCATGGTATAGCCTTATATGCCTGTATGTGTCATGACTATATTATTATATATGGTTAGATGGGTATGTTTGTGTGTGTATGTGTGTGTGTGTGTGTGTGTGTACATAATATTTGATATTGTTTTATATTATTTCTATATTGTCTTGAAAAAGAATTTAATGCAATTTGTTGTAAACGTGCTTGTGTGCGAGTTGGTGTGCATGTGTGTAAATATATGTGTGTTTGTGAGTGTGTGCGTGTGTTTTGTGCGTGTGAGTTTGTTTTCGAGTGTATACATGTGTATGTTACCCCCTAAATGATTAATGTTACAATTTACAATTACATACAGACAGTATAAAACAGAAAAACTACAATGTAAATACATAGGACGAATTTGAATAGAGATTTAATGAAAATGATTGCAGATTGACGAAATTGCTTTTGCTTTTTCTGTGTTCAGCAACACTGTGACCGACGAATTTGATTTGCAATTGACGAAAATGTGTGCCTAATGACTAAATTGTGTGATCTTTGTATTACATTGATTGACGAAAGACGAAATTGAAGTTAGGATTTCCGCTCTGGTGGTTCCTCGGGACGAATTTGAATGACAAATTAATGAAATTGAATGACGATAGTGTTAAAATGAATGGGAAAACCTATACAGGGTGGCCCAAAAAAAAAACGGAACGGGGCACTTCCCAAAAGATAGTAACAAATGTATTATGTCCATCGGATAGAGTGTCTTTTCAAATGAACAACGATACCAAGAACAGTCAATTTGTTCCTGTAGTTTTTGTTTTAGGGCGCTGTGAGTGACGTCAGGTTCCCATTTTTGTCAATTTGTATTGAGCCAGCGCTTGATGAATCGCACGAACCGCCGTTCATAGCGTTGAGCATCGCGCACTATTGTTAGTGTGCACTCAGCCGTGTGCCGAGAGAATGGGCATGGTCGCTGAATGGTATTTCGGGCAAGGAGTGCGGTTAAACTGGCATTGACTAAGTCGAAATCGACATAAATCGGCACCTGACATGGTCTCACTCACACGACCTGACCAAAATTACTGTTCTTGGTATCGTTTTTCATTGGAAAGGACACCCTATCCGATGAACATAAACCTTGTGGTATTATATTTTGGGAAGTGCCCCGTTCCGTTTTTGGGGGGCCACCCTGTATTACAAGTTCGTTCAGTTTTGGTAAAGAGGGCGCTGCACATCACAATTTTTTTGTGAGGTAATGAAAAACTGAGTGTCGAATTTGAGAGAACATGCAATTTTAATGGCAGAATAAACTTTATTTGGTCAAAACCGGTCCAGCAACGGCTGAAATATCAATAAATTATCTGATCTTATAATTATTTGGGGCCCAAATAATTAGATGAATATATAAAATGATAACTGGTAGGATGGCCCGTTTCAGATCCATCATTATGATGGATCTGTACTTCCACGGGGTCCTATTTAAACAAAATAATTATGGTATATACATAACATACATAGTAAAGAATCACGCATTTTCTTTTAAATTACAATACCCTACCTTCTCACCTAAAACGACTAAGTAAAAACCCAGTTATCATTCAAAAAGAGCCGTTACAACTCAAGAGGGCACTTTCTAAAAACTCATTGGTTTAGCCATTTTTCATACAAAATTTTGCATTTGATGTTTTGTTAAAATAATGATTAAATAGAGATATCATCAACAACTATTAAAAAACCTATTTTGATTTGTTTTCAAAGTAGTCTATAAGCATGTTTTGTATTTTTCTAAAAAGTCAAGATATCGTCTAGCCAAACGATATATAAATACAATATTTTGAAATCAAATTTGACAACTATATGAGAGCATTTGAAAGGGAATGATTCTCATTTTACATGTTTTATTCAATGAACTTTCAAATGGAATTCAAACCAACCAATTTCGTGTCAAGGGGCATTTCGGGAAGTACCAATACTCAAGTATACCTTTAAACCATATCCTGTTATTTTAAAAGTAAACTTTTCTTGTAAGTAGCGTACACAGGTGCCATAATTATGCAAAATTGTATAGTTTCCCCAAGTACTGTGAAAGTTTGAGCAAATTTGGATTTTCGATTCAAAAGTTTGAGTTATGATTTCGGTAAGTTTTCTTTGCTGCCCTCTCTAGATGGTAATTTTCCAAAATCAGTGATGCCATGATACCATCGATATCGATGGTATTCCGAAGGTTCGTAAGTCCGAAAATAAAATCGGGTTCGTTATTCCGAAGGTTCGTTATTCCGAAGGTCGTTAGTCCGAAAATAAAATAGGGTTCGTTAATATACTTATGCACAGGCATGAGTGGATCGGTAAGAATTGGATGTATACGAAATTTGCGTGTTCGGAATAACGAACCTTCGGAATAACGAACTTTCGGAATAAAGAACCTTCGGAATAACGAACCTTCGGAATAACGAACCCGATTTTATTTTCGGACGAACGAACCTTCGGAATAACGAACCTTCGGAATAACAAACCTTCGGAATAACGAACCCGATTTTATTTTCGGACTAACGCACCTTCGGAATAACGAACCCGATTTCATTTAAGGAATAGCGAACCTTCGGAATAACGAACCCTTTGGAATAACGAACCTTCGGAATAATGCAACAAATGTTCGGATTAACGAACCCTATTTCATTTTCGGATTAACGAACCCTCAGGTATACGAAATTTGCGTGTTCAGAATAACGAACCTTCGGAATAACGAACCCGATTTCATTTAAGGAATAGCGAACCTTCGGAATAACGAACCCTCGGAATAACGAACCTTCGGAATAACGAACCTTCGGAATAACGAACCTTCGGGATAATGCAACAAATGTTCGGATTAACGAACCCTATTTCATTTTCGGATTAACAAACCCTCAGGTATACGAAATTTGCGTGTTCGGAATAACGAACCTTCGGAATGACGAACCGCACCCGTAAATATGAATGTAATGTTTTTCTTTGTTTTTCTCAGTATCTAATTTATGCATGAGTGCCAGTCTCTTGATTGCCATAACTCATTGGATTGATGGATCTGAATGAAATTTGGAAATGATGTTTAGCACACATGCTACTTTGAAATGAATGTTTTAGATTTTCCAAAATAATTTCTAATTTTAAGTACTTAGGCCATGAATATTTAATAAGCTCGAAAATTAATGATCTCCTAATTAACATCAAATTTAATTAATTTAAAAAAACCCCACAACATTCATTTCAGTGGTTGGGTTATTTTTTATTATATGCTAATTAGTATTCGCGGTGTCATATTACACTCACTTTTTGTCTTCCATTGCACTCACATTAACACTAGAAATTATAAAAATTATGATACCCTTTTTTCTATGAAATTTGACTCCCTTGAAAAGTAGGTTAAGCCCCCCCCCCCACCCTTAATACTCAGTAAATAGTACTCCGCGCAAATGTTGAGAAACTAACCGGCTGTTCAAACATCAGATAGAAGTACGCGATTTTATGATACTTATAATTATTTTAATAAATGTTCACTCTTTTGTACGTTGAATGACCCTTTCTAATAGCTTTGAAACCGCAGGTAATAAGGATATTGGTCTATAGTTATCTGGATCGGCTTTGTTGCCTTTTTTTAAAATCGGAATTATCTTTGCAATCTTCCATCTTATTAGGACAATACCTTGACTAATTGATTTGTTTATAAGACATACATGTATGTTATACTTTTAACAATATTAATTCCACATAATCTAAAAATAAAGGAGGTTATTCCATCAATACCAAAATACTTCTTATTTTTCAATGATAACATTTCTTTTAAGACATCAACATGAGAAACACAAGACAGCTCCAAAACATTTCCTTTGCAATTAACATCATAATTCACATCAACAGCATTGTGCACAACATTGCACTTCTCAGCGACGTTAGCAAAATGATTATTAAATTCATTAACCAATTGTTCACTATCCTTATTACTAGTGCTTATATTTGATTTTTGAGGTAACAAAGACTTAAGAACTTCTCAAGATTATGATCTGCCTTCATAGTCGCGTTTTTTTTATCAGTATAATATTGCTTTTTTGCCTTTTTAATTGTGTACGTTACTTTATTACGCAACTTTTTATAATCTTTCCAATCTTCATCAAAATTAGTATTTGTTAGCTCTCTTTTTGACTGTATCGCGTTCTTTCATTAACCCATGGAGACTTTGGAGAGGGGTTTTTCCGTACCCTTTTAGTCCGTTCTTATTGGCATATATTTATTAACTACTATACTCCTAATACTAGCCTTTCCCATTTAATAAGCGCTTCATTTATATCACGACACTCTTCCACTTCCGACCATTACTGAGACCTCATGTCTATAAATGCATTTACATCAATTCCTTTAGATTTTCTAAAAGAAATCCGTTTAACGTGATTCAGTGTATCGTCTACATGCCCCACTTTCAAGGATACAAAACTCAAAGAATGATCACTAAAGCATCCATTACATCCCAAGTGCTTACATTGTCTAAATCATTACCATGTATATGATCAAGAAGAGAGCGCGATCTATTCGTTACACGGGCATGACGGGTGCATTTAATAGTATTAACATGATGCAAATCAAATATGTTGTTTAACTGACAATATAATTTACATTCTGTACTTAAAGGGCTTTGTAGGATATTATAATTTACATCTCCCATCAAAACAACAGTTGTATCATGGAATGTGCATGACACCCGAATATGGGGCAAAGTCAAAAGCGAAATGTTGCAAAATGCATGGTTTGTCAACAGTGTAACCTCCTAGGGTTTTTCACTGGTCTTTCGCGGGGTCACGTGATGACAGGTATGATGATCAATGAATTTCTGCAATAATTGCTATTTTCAAAAATAAATACTAAATTACAGGGGGAATTAACAATATTGTTATTCTGATAATAAAAAAAAGAAATATATAAATATATTAAATTACCAAACTAAACCAAACTAAACCTATGAACATATATACAAACTAAAACCTCTTCTAAGTCGTACAGTTTTGTCATACAAAATCTGGAATAAATAAGTGCAATTTCTTATTATTTTGTAACCATATGTTTTTTTCACAGATTTCCCCCTAATATGTTATATTATTTTTGTAAAAATATTGGGGCCCTCCTCCCACCCAGGCAGGCGCGCCGGAAGCAGTTTTGGATTGGGGGGGGGGGGGGGGCAAAACCCCAAGGGGGCTCACAATTTGTGTGTGTAGGGGCTCATGCCCAACCACACTCTGGGTTGCCAACTTTGAGCCAAATGTGAGAGTGAGACATTGCGAGGGAGCGAAGCAACTGAGCGGGGGGAGGGTGTGGGAGGGGGGTGTTTGATGAAATTCGTCTATAAAGTTCACTTGTTTATAGCGGCCACATATCCATTTTCCCTTGGGTGGTGAGCGTACAAACGATATTTTGGGACTTGTCTATGGAGGTCACCTGATTGTAGCGGCCAATTAGTTTTCTCTTATACACAGGTTTCGTCTAGTGAAACCGCTGTGGCTAAATATCCATAGAGCTATAATTACAGCCCTATGGAATCTTTCATACGGTATGCAGGCGATGGCCATCACAGTGGTCAGTGTAGGCGATCGTTAGACCAAATGAGAATTAGACTAAATGGTCATTAGCCGAAAAAGTGTTTAGACGAAATGGCATTAGACGACCTGCTTTTAGACCAAGTGGAAAATAGACCTATTGATATTAGACGAAATGGTAATAGACCAAATGGTAATAGACGAAACGAGGGAAAAAAAAGTAGACGAAGTGACAATTGGCCCATTTGGTGATTAGACGAAACGGCAATTGCCTAAATGGGCATTAGACCAAGTGATGATTAGACCAAATGGGTTTAGACGAAGTGGAGTTAGACGAACTGATGATTAGACCAAGTGAATATAAACCGCTTCCTGTACCTTACGTGCATGGCGTACATGTTTTTTTCTTTTTCGGCGGAGGCTGTTTGCCACATATATTCTTCTTGTCTTTGAAAGTGAGCTTAATGTGATTTTCTCCCAAATGTGATGATTCCGCTCAAATATGACGTCCTTTTAATTGTACCGGACGATAATGTGTGACAAATTTATAAAATTGAATGAAAGTGTTACTTAAAATGGGCAAGAAAACCTATAATATAGGTCTTCCCATCCATTTTCAAACAATCGACATTCAATTTCATTAATTGCTTTATTCAATTTCGTCTCGAGGAGTGCGTAACGTGCAATTGCTACATTTTATTTAGTCATGTATCATTTAATTTGGTCAATGACCATTCAACTTTAAAATTTGGTCATTCTATTTTGTCACAATATAAAATTAAAATATAAGCTACTATAGTTCAAATCGTTTTCAGATCTGATATTTATGCTTGCTATCATGTGTAATTTATTTAAAGCCTGTAAATGAGACACAAATATTGCGTGCAGTACTATGACATTCAAACACTCGATCGAGGTCGAATTAACAAGCCGCGTTATTTACTTTCGAGTAAGGTTGATTGCTAGCTTCCTGTACCCTACGTGCATGGCGTACATTTTTTTCTTTTCCGGCGGAGGCTGTTTGCCACATACATCCTTCTTGTCTTTGAAAGCGAGCTAAATGTGGCCGAAATTAGCTGATTTTCTCCCAAATGTGATGATTCCGCTCAAATATGAGGTCCCTTTTCTCTTCGAATATCACTGTTTCCATAGTACCTTATAATGTACATTCATATATAATTAAAATTTTAATAACTACAATTTATATATATTTTTAATGAAATACCAGTACACAAGAAGGCCCTCATGCCCTTGAGACTCAAGTTACTCGTGGCAGCACGATGTCTGAAAGAAAAAAAATTGAAAGAGGTTGAACCATGAACCTACTGGTTGAACTAACTCTTTGTCAGGCGCGCCGGAAGCAGTTTTGGATTGGGGGGGGGGGGGGCAAAACCCCAAGGGGGCTCACAATTTGTGTGTGATGGGGCTCATGTCCAACCACACTCTGGGTTGCCAACTTTGAGCCAGATGTGAGAGTGAGACATTGCGAGGGAGCGAAGCGACTGAGCGGGGGGAGGGTGTGGGAGGGGGGTGTCCCCCCTCCCACGGTAGGGAGCTTTTGCATTTTTGGACTTGAAATTGTGCAATCTGGTGCATACCTAGATAGGAAATTCGGCTGTATTTTGGAAACCGTGATATGATTTGATCGACCCGAAATTTTTCACGTAGAAAACAAATAATTGACACACTAATAAATATGTACCCCAAAACACACACACAACAACATAAACCATAATTATGCAACATTATGTATGATCCAACAACACACAGCCAATAATGAGTCCCGAGGGAGCGAAGCGCCTGAGGGCTGGTGCACATAGGCGCCGGAAGTGGGGTGGCAGGGGGGGGGGGGGGCGGCTGCCCCCCCCCCCCCCAATCCAAAAAGAGTGGGAAAGACAAAATCAAATGTATGAGCTGACATTCAAAAACTAGTTTATACATCCATTTTCAATTTTCGCTGCGCGCTTCGCGCGCGAACAGTTTATCTCAGTTTGTTGTAAACATCAGATGAGAGCATAGACATTTTATTATTTTTTTGTTTAACTCGGATTCTAAATTTCCTTCACAGGTATGGCATGAAGTGCACCAAATTGCACCATTTTAAGTTTAGAAATGCAAAATATTCCCCGTGGGAGGGGGATACCCCCTCCCAAACCCTCCCCCTCCGGCTCTGCCCAAGCCCGGTCGGTCGCTTCGCTCCCTCGGGATTCATTATTGCCTGTAGACCATGTTGTTGGATCATACATGCGCCATATGGTTCATGTTGGAACTGTGTATGACACTAAATACAATATTTATGTGTGAGTTTGGGTGCATATTTATTAGTGCGTCAATTATTTGTTTTCTTCGTGAAAAATATATCAAATCATAACACGCTTTCCCAGATACAGTTAATCTTAAGCCCGAATTTCCTATCTAGGTATGCACCAGATTGCACAATTTCAAGTCCATAAATGCAAGATCTTTCTTACCGTGGGAGGGGGATACCCCCTCCCAAACCCTCCCCTCCCTCCCTACACCAGCCCTCAGGCGCTTCGCTCCCTCGGGACTCATTATTGGCTGTGTGTTGTTGGATCATACATATAAATGTTGCATAATTATGGTTTATGTTGTTGTGTGTTTTGGGGTACATATTTATTGGTGTGTCAATTATTTGTTTTTTACGTGAAAAATATATTAAAACTTTCTGGTCGATCATATCACGCTTTCCCAAATACAGCCGAATTTCCTATCTAGGTATGCACCAGATTGCACAATTTCAAGTCCAAAAATGCAAAAGCTCCCTACCGTGGGAGGGGGGACACCCCCCTCCCACTCAGTCGCTTCGCTCCCTCGCAATGTCTCACTCTCACATCTGGCTCAAAGTTGGCAACCCAGAGTGTGGTTGGGCATGAGCCCCTACACACACAAATTGTGAGCCCCCTTGGGGTTTTGCCCCCTCCCCCCCCCCCCCCCCCAATCCAAAACTGCTCCCGGCGCGCCTACTGGTGCAGGGAGGGAGGGGGAGGGTTTGGGAGGGGTATCCCCATCCTACGGTAAGAAAGATCTTGCATTCATGGACTTGAAATTGTGCAATCTGGTGCATACCTAGATAGGAAATTCGGGCTTAAGATTAACTGTATCCTGGAAAGCGTGTTATGATTTGATATATTTTTCACGAAGAAAACAAATAATTGACGCACTAATAAATATGCACCCAAACTCACACATAAATATTGTATTTAGTGTCATACACAGTTCCAACATGAACCATATGGCGCATGTATGATCCAACAACATAGCCTACAGGCAATAATGAATCCCGAGGGAGCGAAGCGACCGACCGGGCTTGGGCAGAGCCAGAGGGGGAGGGTTTGGGAGGGGGTATCCCCCTCCCACGGGGAAGATTTTGCATTTATAAACTTGAAATGGTGCAATTTGGTGCACTTCATGCCATACCTGTGAAGGAAATTTAGAATCCGAGTTAAACCAAAAAAGAATAAAATGTCCATGCTCTCATCAGATGTTTACAACAAACTGAGCAGCGAAAATTGAAAATGGATGTATAAACTAGTTGTTGAACGTCAGCTCATACATTTGATTTTTGTTTTCCCACTCTTTTTTTTGGGGGGGGAGGGGGGCTTTTTTTGGGGGGGGGGGCAAAATTGCGTTTCCCCCCCCCACACTTTTTGGATTGGGGGGGGGGGGGCGGCCGCCCCCCTGCCACCCCACTTCCAGCGCCTATGCATGTAGGTGTGAGGTTAATGACGATAAAGGACAGGGTAACACAGATTACAGACATCAAAGAGGTGGGGGGATGCATCCCCCTCATCCTCCGTTGTCTACGCCCCTGTTTGACGATATACGATGTTATGGAACCTGTTTTTTTATGGTACTTGATTATAACGCCCACTATCTTGTTTTCTTTTAGGTGGTCAATATACACTGTTTGATGAAATTCGTCTATAAAGTTCACTTGTTTATAGCGGCCACATATCTATTTTCCCTTGGGTGGTGAGCGTACAAACGATATTTTGGGACTTGTCTATGGAGGTCACCTGATTGTAGCGGCCAATTAGTTTTATACACAGGTTTCGTCTAGTGAAACCGCTGTGGCTAAATATCCATAGAGCTATAATTACAGCCCTATGGAATCTTTCATACGGTATGCAGGCGATGGCCATCACAGTGGTCAGTGTAGGCGATCGTTAGACCAAATGAGAATTAGACTAAATGGTCATTAGCCGAAATAGTGTTTAGACGAAATGGCATTAGACGACCTGCTTTTAGACCAAGTGGAAAATAGACCTATTGATATTAGACGAAATGGTAATAGACCAAATGGTAATAGACGAAACGAGGGAAAAAAAAGTAGACGAAGTGACAATTGGCCCATTTGGTGATTAGACGAAACGGCAATTGCCTAAATGGGCATTAGACCAAGTGATGATTAGACCAAATGGGTTTAGACGAAGTGGAGTTAGACGAACTGATGATTAGACCAAGTGAATATAAACCGCTTCCTGTACCTTACGTGCATGGCGTACATGTTTTTTCTTTTTCGGCGGAGGCTGTTTGCCACATATATTCTTCTTGTCTTTGAAAGTGAGCTTAATGTGATTTTCTCCCAAATGTGATGATTCCGCTCAAATATGACGTCCTTTTAATTGTACCGGACGATAATGTGTGACAAATTTATAAAATTGAATGAAAGTGTTACTTAAAATGGGCAAGAAAACCTATAATATAGGTCTTCCCATCCATTTTCAAACAATCGACATTCAATTTCATTAATTGCTTTATTCAATTTCGTCTCGAGGAGTGCGTAACGTGCAATTGCTACATTTTATTTAGTCATGTATCATTTAATTTGGTCAATGACCATTCAACTTTAAAATTTGGTCATTCTATTTTGTCACAATATAAAATTAAAATATAAGCTACTATAGTTCAAATCGTTTTCAGATCTGATATTTATGCTTGCTATCATGTGTAATTTATTTAAAGCCTGTAAATGAGACACAAATATTGCGTGCAGTACTATGACATTCAAACACTCGATCGAGGTCGAATTAACAAGCCGCGTTATTTACTTTCGAGTAAGGTTGATTGCTAGCTTCCTGTACCCTACGTGCATGGCGTACATTTTTTTCTTTTCCGGCGGAGGCTGTTTGCCACATACATCCTTCTTGTCTTTGAAAGCGAGCTAAATGTGGCCGAAATTAGCTGATTTTCTCCCAAATGTGATGATTCCGCTCAAATATGAGGTCCCTTTTCTCTTCGAATATCACTGTTTCCATAGTACCTTATAATGTACATTCATATAATAATAATAATAATAATAAATTAGACTTTTAGAGCGCCAAATCCACTCTGAAGAGTGCTCAAGGCGCTTTTTGAAGAAAATTAAGAATCAAACAGAAAGGTTTTAAGGTGAGACTTAAAAGATTCAGAAGTGAGGCATAACTTTATATGTTCAGGAAGCCTGTTCCATAAATTCGGAGATGAATAAACAAACGATCTTTCCCCCCAGGTTTTTGAGACTTTGAGAGGAACTAGAGAACTGGAGGTGGATGAACGTAATGATCTTGCAGGGGTGTACCTCTGAATATATAATTAAAATTTTAATAACTACAATTTATATATATTTTTAATGAAATACCAGTACACAAGAAGGCCCTCATGCCCTTGAGACTCAAGTTACTCGTGGCAGCACGATGTCTGAAAGAAAACAAATTGAAAGAGGTTGAACCATGAACCTACTGGTTGAACTAACTCTTTGTCAGGCGCGCCGGAAGCAGTTTTGGATTGGGGGGGGGGGGGGGCAAAACCCCAAGGGGGCTCACAATTTGTGTGTGATGGGGCTCATGTCCAACCACACTCTGGGTTGCCAACTTTGAGCCAGATGTGAGAGTGAGACATTGCGAGGGAGCGAAGCGACTGAGCGGGGGGAGGGTGTGGGAGGGGGGTGTCCCCCCTCCCACGGTAGGGAGCTTTTGCATTTTTGGACTTGAAATTGTGCAATCTGGTGCATACCTAGATAGGAAATTCGGCTGTATTTTGGAAACCGTGATATGATTTGATCGACCCGAAATTTTTCACGTAGAAAACAAATAATTGACACACTAATAAATATGTATTACAGCCCTATGGAATCTTTCATACGGTATGCAGGCGATGGCCATCACAGTGGTCAGTGTAGGCGATCGTTAGACCAAATGAGAATTAGACTAAATGGTCATTAGCCGAAATAGTGTTTAGACGAAATGGCATTAGACGACCTGCTTTTGTGGAAAATAGACCTATTGGTATTAGACGAAATGGTAATAGACCAAATTGTAATAGACTAAATGGATATTAGACCAAATGGTTATAGACCAAACGGTAATTAGACGAATTGCATATAGACCAAGTGAAGAGTAGCCTAACTGAGAATTAGACGAACTGGTATTAGACGAAGTGATAATAGACGAAACGAGGGGAAAAAAAAGTAGACGAAGTGACAATTGGCCCATTTGTTGATTAGACAAAACGGCAATTGCCTAAATGGGCATTAGACCTAGTGATGATTAGACCAAATGGGTTGAGACGAAGTGGAGTTAGACGAACTGATGATTAGACCAAGCGGTATTAGACCAAGTGAATATAAACCGCTTCCTGTACCCTACGTGCATGGCGTACATATTTTTTTCTTTTTCGGCGGAGGCTGTTTGCCACATATATTCTTCTTGTCTTTGAAAGTGAGCTTAAAGGGATAGTTGAGTTTTGGTAGAGAGGGCGCTAGACTACTTATTTTGTTGTAAGGTAGATTTGTCTAGGACCTGGACACGTTCTTTAGTACAACGTTTTTTTATTGATTTATATTCAAGAAAGGTTAAGAAGAAATTTCAGCTTTGTTGCCACCTTGGCAACATTGGGCAACTTTTTGTATAAGCATTATAAAGTTAATTAGCTAATTTGCATATTTGTGAAATAAGGTCAGGGGTCATTTTCTATCTAGGAATAGTACAATATTGATAAAAACAAGTATTCTAGGGTATTTTGGGGCAAGGATTCCATTTCTGTGGCTCGTTTGTAAGTGCCATATGGGCAACACCCTGAAATCCAAGATGGCTGCCCCTAATTTGCATATTTATGAATATTATTGATTTTCAGTGGCTACAGCCTCTAATTAGCCATAATTACAGATTATTTTCCTCAATCATGTTCTACATGTGTGATAAAGATAATTTAGCTTGGTTGCCACCTCGGCAACCTATAGCAATGCATAAAATTTGCATAATTAGGTATTTTACCTAATTTGCATATTCCCCAAAATCAAGTATATAGGGAACCCGGAAAGTAAAAATGACAAGTAATACCACTTATCCAAGGTTTTAGGGGGCAACAAATCCATTCATGATACTTAATTTGACGTATCTCCTTGGCAACCCACATAAATCCAAGATGGCCGCCTTTGTCATTTTAAAGGAAAAAATGCTATTTGCCACTTTAATGGCATTTCATTTACAAAAGTATGATTTTTTTATTGTAAGCAAACAACTACATTGTGATTCAAGTATTCTTGTTCCTATTTCCAATAATTAAAAGTCCAAACATTATGATATTGATCTAATATAACCGAAAGAATATAGCCGTGTATCATAACATGTGTAATTTGGGGAGCAGCCATCTTGGATTTCAGATGGTTGCCATGGTGATACAGGGAAATAAGTATCAAAAATGGATCTGTTGCCCCCCAAAACCTTGGAAAAGTGGTATCACTTGTCATTTTTACTTTCCGGGTTCCCAATATGCACGATTTGGGGGAATATGCAAATTAGGTAAAATACCTAATTATGCAAATAATATGCATTGCCAGAGGTTGCCATGATGACAACTAATCTTTGATATCTTAAATACATACTTAGAACATAACTGACAAATAATAATCTGGAATTATTGCTTATTAAGGGCTGTAGCCACTGAAAATCAATAATATTCATAAATATGCAAATTAGGGGCAGCCATCTTGGATTTCAGGGTGTTGCCCATATGGCACTTACAAACGAGCACCAGAAATGGAATCCTTGCCCCAAAATACCCTAGAATAGTTGTTTTTTATCAATATTGTACTATTGCTAGATAGACAATGACCCCTGACCTTATTTCACAAATATGCAAATTAGCTAATTAACTTTATAATGCTTATAAAAAAAGTTGCCCAATGTTGCCAAGGTGGCAACAAAGCTGAAATTTCTTCTGAACCCTTCTAGAATATGAATCAATTAAAAAACGTTGTACTAAAGAACGTCTCCAGGTCTAATACACGAAGTATAGGACCGTCTACAGGACTAAATACACACAAATGATACCTTTAAGGATTATTTATTTGATGGCAATGAAAATTCATTATTTTTTATTCCAGTTAATGAAAATGAAATATTAGATATAGTTCGATCTTTTAAGATGAGTAGATCCTGTGGTTATGATGGAATAAGTGTGTTTTTATTAAAAAAGATTATTCATTGTTTGGTCTCACCCCTAGTTCATATTTGTAATTTATCACTTTCTACAGGCATTTTCCCGGACTCTCTAAAGATAGCCAAAGTGATTCCTATTTATAAAAAAGACGATTCAACACAAATAAAAAATTATCGCCCTATCTCGCTATTGCCGGCCATTTCCAAGATTTTAGAAAAAATTGTTTATAAACGACTTTATTCTTTTTTACAAGAAAATAATACTCTTATTTGTAATCAGTTTGGATTTCGAAAAGGGTTTTCTACTGATTATGCTTTGATACAATCTTGTGATAAAATAATTCAAACACTTAATAATAAGGAATATATAATTGGGGTATTTATGGATTTGTCAAAAGCGTTTGATACCATGAATCATGACATTTTGTTACAAAAACTTACTCATTATGGTATACGAGGCACAGCCTTAACATGGTTTAAGAATTATTTAGAAAATCGAAAGCAATTCGTTTCATTTCAGTCGGTAAATTCCCCTAACTTAAATGTATTGTGTGATGTTCCACAAGGATCAATTTTAGGCCCCCTTCTTTTTCTTATTTATATTAATGACATAGTAAAATCATCACCACTTTTGACTTATGTACTTTTCGCAGATGACACTAATATATTTTATTCTCATAAATGTTTGAATACTCTTATTCATAGTCTCAATAATGAATTAGGTAAAGTCTCAACATGGTTTAAATGCAACAAATTGTCCCTTAATTTAGATAAAACATGTTTTATACATTTTTGTGCTTCCCAAACACACTTTGATCAGCTTATAAATATTGTTATTGATGATATTTCTATAGTTGAAAGGAAATCGACTAAATTCTTAGGTATAACTTTGGATTCAAAGCTTACTTGGAATGATCATGTACATACTATTACAACATCAATATCAAGGGCAGTTGGTGTTATTGGTAAAATGAGGAACCTTGTACCCGAGAAAACACTTTTTACATTATATAATGCATTAGTGTTACCTTATTTTACATACTGCAATGTTGTTTGGGGGAATTGTAGTATAACCAAGATTAATATGATTTTTCTCTTGCAAAAAAGAGCACTCAGGATTTGTACTCATTCTAATTACTTAGCTCATACAAATCCGATATTTTATAGATTAAATATTTTAAAAGTGAGTGATTTGCATGTATATCAAACAGCAATTTGTATGTTTAAATACACACAAAATTCACTTCCTCTTTTTCATGACGTTTTTATTCCTAATTCCCATGTTCACTCATACCCAACGCGTAATTGTACTGATTTTCACTTACACAATCCTAAAACTCTGTTAGCGCATAAGTCCATAAGATATCATGGTCCAGACATTTGGAATGCACTCCCTGGACATATTAAACAATGTACATCTATCTATTCATGCACCACGCACCACTCGCACACTTGTTTTTGTTTAATTTCTCTCGTATCTCTGTTATGAACGTATAATTATTAGCCTTATAAAGATGAGATTCATATGCTAATTCTATAATTTTTATATTGAATCCAACTGTCTATATTCATATTTAATTGAAATATATATCATTTGAGTATCATGGCCCCCTCTTTGTGTTACTTAGCCAATATTTCATAACTTATTGTATTTTAGTTTGGTTGACCGTCTGCTCAAGCTTTTGCTTATAACGGCGACCTTCTGCTCTCATTCTTTATACACGCAATGGCTCAACGTACAACTTACTCTTACTCATGTATAAGTAGGTTTGTTCTATATTTTGTATATTGTTTGCATACATTATGTTCTATATTATTATCCAATTTTGTTGTAACCGATTTGTTTGATTGCAGAAAATAAAGTCTTTGAAATGAAAAAAAATGAAAAACTGAGTGTAAAATTTGAAAGAGCATAATATTTAAATAATAAAATCATCTTTGTTTGATCAAAATCGGTTCAGAGACGGCTGAAATATCCATAAATATAACAATTTGTAATAAACCTGGGGCCCCAGGTTTATTAGAGAATTTTGAACCAGCCGTTACAAATTCAAAAAAATGCTTCCTCTTTTCCAAAAGTTACAAAATAGGTATTTAAATAGTTGCTGTTTATTTCTCTATCTAATCACTATTTCAACAAAGCATCACATGCACAATATTTTATTCAAAATGGTTGAAACCGATGAGTGTTTAGAGAGCGCCCTCTTACGTTTTAACGGCTCTTTTTTAATGATAACATGATCTTTACTACGTCATTTGTAATGTTGTGTTCCTTTCTATTTATAACTATTAGTTTGTAATGTAATGATGCAGGTTTTGGTTACTAAAATTCAGTTTCACCAAAACTCAACTATCCCTTTAATGCGGTCGAAATTAGCTGATTTTCTCCCAAATGTGATGATTCCGCTCAAATATGAGGTCCTTTTAATTGTACCGGACGATAATGTGTGACAAATTTATAAAATTGAATGAAAGTGTTACTTAATATGGACAAGAAAACCTATAATATAGGTCTTCCCATCCATTTTCAAACAATCGACATTCAATTTCATTAATTGCTTAATTCAATTTCGTCTCGAGAAGTGCAGTAACGTGCAATTGCTACATTTGATTTAGTCATTTATTATTTAATTTCAACTTTAAAATTTGGTCATTCTATTTTGTCACAATATAAAATAAAAATATAAGCTACTATAGTTCAAATCGTTTTCAGATCTGATATTTATGCTTGCTATCATGTGTAATTTATTTAAAGCCTGTAAATGAGACACAAATATTGCGTGCAGTACTATGACATTCAAACACTCGATCGAGGTCGAATTAACAAGCCACGTTATTTGCTTTCGAGTAAGGTTGATTGCTAGCTTCCTGTACCCTACGTGCATGGCGTACATTTTTTTTTCTTTTCCGGCGGAGGCTGTTTGCCACATACATCCTTCTTGTCTTTGAAAGCGAGCTAAATGTGGCCGAAATTAGCTGATTTTCTCCCAAATGTGATGATTTCGCTCAAATATGAGATCCCTTTTCTCTTCGAATATCACTGTTTCCATAGTACCTTATAATGTACATTCATATAGAATTAAAATTGTAATAACTACAATTTATATATATTTTTAATGAAATACCAGTACACAAGAAGGCCCTCATGCCCTTGAGACTCAAGTTACTCGTGGCAGCCCGATGTCTGAAAGAAAAAAATCGAAAGAGGTTGAACCATGAACCTACTGGTTGAACTAACTCTTTGTTTGCAAACGATTAAGTTACATCCCACATTATTTACTCTATTTACTACACTGTACGCAGCGAGGTCTTCCCACCTCTCTGCTGTACGTGTGCCATAAATATTGTCACCCCTTTGATAATTGTTACTGCCATAGGCGCCGGAAGTGGGGTGGCAGGGGGGCGGCCGCCCCCCCCCCCCCCATCCAAAAAGAGGGGGAGGGTTTGGGAGGGGGTATCCCCCTCCCACAGGGAAGATTTTGCATTTATAAACTTGAAATGGTGCAATTTGGTGCACTTCATGCCATACCTGTGAAGGAAATTTAGAATCCGAGTTAAACAAAAAAAGAATAAAATGTCTATGCTCTCATCAGATGTTTACAACAAACTGAGATAAACTGTTCGCGCGCGAAGCGCGCAGCGAAAATTGAAAATGGATGTATAAACTAGTTTTTGAACGTCAGCTCATACATTTGATTTTGACTTTCCCACTCTTTTTTTTTGGGGGGGGGGGGGGAGGGGGGGCTTTTTTGGGGGGCAAAATTGCGTTTTGCCCCCCCCCACTTTTTGGATTGGGGGGGGGGGGGGGCGGCCGCCCCCCCTGCCACCCCACTTCCGGCGCCTATGCTCTTTGTTTGCATCCCACATTATTTACTCTCGAGTACAGGTGCAGACGGTTGCGTGACTACACTGTACGCAGCGAGGTCTTCCCACCTCTCTGCTGTACGTGCGCCATAAATATTGTCACCCCTTTGATAATTGTTACTGCCATAGGCGCCGGAAGTGGGGTGGCAGGGGGGGGGGGGGCGGCCGCCCCCCCCCCCCCAATCCAAAAAGTGGGGGGGGGGGGGGCAAAGCGCAATTTTGCTCCCCCCCAAAAAAAAAGCCCCCCCCTCCCCCCCCCCCCAAAAAAAAAAGAGTGGGAAAGACAAAATCAAATGTATGAGCTGACGTTACAAAACTAGTATATACATCCATTTTCAATTTTCGCTGCGCGCTTCGCGCGCGAACAGTTTATCTCAGTTTGTTGTAAACATCTGATGAGAGCATAGACATTTTATTCTTTTTTTGTTTAACTCGGATTCTAAATTTCCTTCATAGGTATGGCATATTTATTAGTGCGTCAATTATTTGTTTTCTTCGTGAAAAATATATCAAATCATAACACGCTTTCCCAGATACAGTTAATCTTAAGCCCGAATTTCCTATCTAGGTATGCACCAGATTGCACAATTTCAAGTCCATACATGCAAGATCTTTCTTACCGTGGGAGGGGGATACCCCCTCCCAAACCCTCCCCCTCCCTCCCTGCACCAGCCAGATTTTGCATTTATAAACTTGAAATGGTGCAATTTGGTGCACTAATAAATATGCACCCAAACTCACACATATTGTATTTAGTGTCATACACAGTTCCAACATGAACCATATGGCGCATGTATGATCCAACAACATGGCATACAGGCAATAATGAATCCCGAGGGAGCGAAACGACCGACCGGGCTTGGGCAGAGCCAGAGGGGGAGAGTTTGGGAGGGGGTATCCCCCTCCCACGGGGAAGATTTTGCATTTATAAACTTGAAATGGTGCAATTTGGTGCACTTCATGCCATACCTGTGAAGGAAATTTAGAATCCGAGTTAAACAAAAAAAGAATAAAATGTCTATGCTCTCATCAGATGTTTACAACAAACTGAGATAAACTGTTCGCGCGCGAAGCGCGAAGCGAAAATTGAAAATGGATGTATAAACTAGTTTTTGAACGTCAGCTCATACATTTGATTTTGTCTTTCCACTCTTTTTTTTTTTTGGGGGGGGGGCTTTTTGGGGGAGCAAAATTGCGTTTTGCCCCCCCACTTTTTGGATTGGGGGGGGCGGCCGCCCCCCCTGCCACCCCACTTCCGGCGCCTATGCCCCCAGGTGCCCCTGTAACTACCACAATGATAACAGCTATAATTGAAAACTAGCCCGTATTGCTGACAAAATATGAGAGGCCTCAGTACAGTATCCTAAAGGGTATAATTGAAGGGAACACATGAATACAACTTCAATATCGCGTCAAGCGTGCATCACATTTTATTCAAACACACAATAATTGTCCACGTTCCGGGACATCGATCAGTTTCGAACTCATGAGTCCGTCATTAGGAGTCAATCGCCCAACGATCGTTACAGTTACACACAACTCATCTTTATAGCGTGATCTGGCTATTTTGCATATTAATTAACCTTCTTGTGAACAAGACCTTGGATGCAAAAGTGCGAAGACCAGTATTAATGCTTTAGGGATATTATACATAATGTATCACCGAACTTTTACATCCGCGTCTTTCGCTAACGTAGGTTATGATAAATTGTCCATTATCTAACCCCATGTTATGTTTTAAAGTTTAATCATGTTGCATTAATAAGAGAAACGAAAGAGTTATAATCGGAATCATCACGCAAACGCCCGCGATGGTGCACAGGCTGCTGGTCGTAGCTGGTACGTTCCTCGTCATGTTCTTGGAAGTCGGGACCGTTAAGTCACTCTCGCTCTTCTTCCCGCAACTCGTCGTCGACTTCGAAGCGACGACCGGCGAGTTGGGATTGTACGTCGGGCTTTCGCACGGTCTCACCGTCGGATGTGGTAAGATATTTCAACCACAGCATACATTTTGTATTAATACCTAATAATAAGAAAAAGATAATTGTTTTATCTCTCTGCTAATTCCGTCCATTAAAGGTAGTTCAGATTCGTCAAATGAGATGCGCGGCGCCATCTTGCATACGCGTTGCGCACGGTGCGTAATGCACGTTAGCTCAGTGTCATGCGGTGCGCGCAAACTAACCCAGTTCAAAATGACGACCCGCTATGTAGCATCCCCACGCTTGATGCCCTTTAAAGGGGTAGTACAGTTTTGGTAAGGCTGAGCTTTAGTAACCAAAACCTGCACAATAACACTACAAACTAATAGTTATAACTCCACCATGCTCGAAAGGACTGGTACAGAAAATTACAAACGACTAATTAAAAAGCCTGTTATCATTCAAAAAGAGCTATTAAAACACAAGAGGGCGCTCTCTAAAAAAAGCATTGGTTTCAACCATTTTTCATACAAAATTATGCATGTGATGTTCTGAAATAATGATCAGATAGAGAGATCAACAACTATTTAAAAACCTCTTTTGAACATTTTTGAAAAAGTGTATAGGCATTTTAATTTTGTTTTAAATCATCGAGTAAATCTGGGCCCCAGATTTATTACGATCGGATATATTTATTGATATTTCAGCCGTTTCTGAACCGATTTTGATCAAATAAAGAGTATTCTGCCATTAAAATTGTATGCTCTTTCAAATTTTACACTCAGTTTTTCATTACCTCACAAAAAATTCATTTTATGCAGCGCCCTCTTTACCAAAACTGAACTTCTCCTTTAACATAATCTTAATATGTATTAAAACGTAAAAATAAGTGCAATACACCATGGTGAAAGGGCTCAACTATATTTAGGAGCCACTAAACAACGTTGTATCTAGTGTAAAATACGAAATCGGACTAACGTGTGTCTCTTTGTCATTATAACTAATGCCTCAGTCACATTTGCCGCGGCGACCGTGGGTCAAAAATATATACGGCCAATAGCAATTATACGGCCGCCGTAGCATTCCCACGGCTACGGTACTGTAGCAGTCCTAATGGCTCAGTCACATTTGACACGGCGGCCAACAGCCAATTACAAAAATAGGGCCGCCGTAGAATTTTTACGGTCACATGCATTTAGCAGTCACATTTGCCACGGCCGCCGCACGGCGTATCTTTAATTTGTTGAGACAGAAAATCTGCGGCTGCCGTACGGCCTTTAAAGTGATGACGCACGGTCGCCTTATAGGGCGTCCCTGCGGTTGCCTTAGGTTATTTGAACAAATATCAAGGCAGACGCAAGGCGCCCGCAAGGCGACCGCAAGGCGGCCGCAGGGGGCCATACGGCAACCGTGCGGTTAGAGTGAAGCTACAGCTACACCCATATAGAGTATAGGAGTGGTAGCCATGGCTACGGCGCGTATAATTGCTTCGGCGACCGTAGAAATGAAAAAGAGTTATAACTTTTAGTTATAATTCTATGGCGACCCCTACGGCCTGTAAAATATACGGTTACGCCGTACGGGGAACATGCGGCCACCGCACGTTTCTCTCGATTTCGGGGGCGTACGGCCGCCGTACGCTCGCCGTAGAGCAAATGTGACATAGCATAACAGTCCTAACATTATGTTAGGATAGTCGCAGGGCGTATTTTGAATTTGTGGAGACAGAAAACACCCTAGGGCGTATCCCTATCTTTTACAGGCCGCAGGGGTCGCCGTGGGATTATAGCGCGTAGTACTAACTTTTTTTCATTTCTAGGTTCGCCGTAGCAATTAGACACGCCGTAGCCATGCAATCTGGCCACACGGTCGCCGTTTGGTCCCCCTGCGGCCGCCTTGCGGCTACCTTGCATCTGCCTTGGTATTTGTCAAAAACCAGCGGCGACCGTGCGACCGTGCGTCATCACTTCAAAGGCCGTATCACAAAATGGTACCAAAACATATAATTATATGTTGTGCTTTGCCTAATGGTCCCCTTTAATGCCTAGGTCACACCTTTGCGTATTTGGCTTGCGTATTGCCAGAACGCAGACATATACCCAATAATGGGCCGGTCATACTTACGGTAGTGGACGTAGTGATCCGTAGAGTAATTAAATGTGGGTCAGACGTGGTGTAAGTACGTTAAACTAGGTTAAACTACGATAAAATACGTAAAGGTACGGTGATGAGCCACAGAAGAGTACAGATAAGTACGTTCAAGTACCATAAACTACGCTACACTACGCTGGACTTCGGTAATGCGGATGCAGCTCGCTCACGGACAGACTGGTATGGAGTGGTACGTCTGACTACGCTTGAGTACGGTAGACTACGGAAGCAACTACGCTAGACTACGCTAAACAACGTCAATACGGCATATTTATCAACTCCACAGGGGTGTATATTATGCAGCCAGCCCGCGGTCTGGTACGGCCATTGTGGACTCGTGAAATTTGTCTTATTTTTTTGCTTAAACATGTCTGGATCAAGACTGTCGATGCTGGTTTTGTGCACGGTAAAGTACGTTAGAGTACGCTAGAGTACATTTAAGTACGTAACGAAGTACGTTAGACTACGCTAGACTTCGTTAGACTACGTTAGACTACGTTAAACTTCGGTTTAGTACGTTATTACTACGGATGCCTCGTACCGCTCTTTTGAACATGTTCAAAAATTAAATAGAAGATCACGGCTCCCTCGAGTTAATACCAAGTTAGCATCACGGACAACTACGGTACGATACGGATGCTAGTACGTTCCAACTACCTTCAACCTCGTTCAAACTACGATCAACAACGTTAGCCATCACTACGTTCAACTACGTCCACTACCGTAAGTATGACCGGCCCTTAAAGCGCAATGAAACGTGCTCACTATACGTACTCAATACGGGCTATAGCCAGCCCAGAGGTCAACTGCTGACCGCCTTCCAGGACTTCGCTAGTTTTAGCATAAACAAAATAGGCTCACTGGGGTTGAAAAACAAGTTATGTCCCAAAAGTGACACTTAGAGAATTTTTGTTGTAGTCGGAAATAAATAGAGTATGGGAATTCATACTTAAACATTTTGGTAGCGTTTAGAAATAAACTAAGTATGAAAGTTGATACTTAGAGGTTTTGGCTTTAAGAAGTGGCGTTTTAGGGAACACGTAGTGTGTACTATGATGTATTATAATAGTAGTTGTTCTTTATTAAACTTTGTATACTGGAAAGAACCAGTTCCACTTAAATACCATTTGTGGACATTTGTTTATTGAACTTAATATGTGTTTGAACTGAGCGTGATTGTGTGGGTTAAAGTACTTGTTATTATTTATTGTGGAACCCTGAATAGAAAATTAGTTAAAGTCAGCTTAAAGTTAATTTGATACATTATTATAGCACACACAATCAAACACTGATAATATAAACGCTATCTCCCTGAACCTCATATCATGCATATATTTTGGAAGCGAACTCCACGCCGGTGTGACAGGGATAATTGTCCGGCTAGGGATAATTGGCAGTGACGTCATTTGGACAGATATCCCTAGAAAAATCTAGGGATAATTGGCCACGCTCAGGGATTTTTGTCCACGTCATTTTTCCTTTGTGACGTCATGTGACGTGTGGACTAACTCAATTTATACAATAACACATCTCCTTGAACCTCTAACTTCCCCCATATATTTTGGAAGCGAATTCCACGCCGGGCTTAAAAACATGACAAGATGGCGGAAAGTGGAGAATATAGGTCAATCAAGTTGCAGCCCCTCGTACCGCTCCTTACCGCTCGGGAACGCTACCAACATCTCGGACGGAGGGCCGTGAGCGCTTGGAAGTAATACTCCCCAGGGAGTGGAGATGGTGCACACAATGTGTGCTGGTTTGCATTGTATCCTATGACCGGGGTAATGATGAAGGGGTATCCCACTGAGCGGCGAATGCTTACGAACGTTACGAATTTGGATTCGCCAACTTTTCTGACGAATGTTGGCAAAAATCAGGGTTTGCCTCTGCCACCCTGATTTTTGCCAACATTCGTCAGAAAAGTTGGCAAATCCAAAATTCGAAACGTTCGTAAGCATTCGCCGCTCAATGGGTCGATTTTATATAGGAACCATATGGTCATGTGGTCGCTAGCATTGGCGAATCAAAAAGAACTTCAGCAACACCGTCTTACAACCATGTTCAACATTTCTTTGCGACAAGAAAAATTGTTTGCGACAATGAAAACTGTTTGCGAACTTTCTTGCAACCTTTCACGAACCTTTTGCAACCTTTTACGAATTCTGGCGAAGTCCCAACTTCGCTACGTTCGCAAGCATTCGCCGCTCAGTGGGATACCCCCTTTATCCCCTTTTATCCCACTGAGCGGCGAATGCTTGCCAACGTAGCGAATTTGGGACTTCGCCAGGACTCGTAAAAGGTTGCAAAAGGTTCGTAAAAGGTTGCAAGAAAGTTCGCAAACAGTTTTCATTGTCGCAAACAGTTTTTCTTGTCGCAAAGAAATTTTGAACATGTTTAAAATTTCTTTGCGAATTTATTTTTCCGCAAACAGTTGCAAGCGTTTGCAAAACAGTCGTAAGCCTTTGCAAACGGTTGTAAGGGGTGTCGCTGAAGTTCTTTTTTAAAATATTTATTTCATCTTTGAAACCACGTGTTCTCCCAGTTTGTCATTACCTCACAAATTAATTATTTCCTGAAGCGCCCTCTAAACCAAAACCGTACTATCCCTGTAAATTAGTACTAATATATTCAAAACAAGTTACAAAGACAAACAAACATGCAAAGAAAAGATGTCTGCCCACGTTATACGCGGAGGGTACCGATGAGTACCGATGAGTGGGATGTCTCTATGCCCCATGCACATTCCGAGCCCCTAATTCATATGCAATGAAGAGTGTACACACCCGCTGTCATAGAATATTGAATCATAATGTTTTTTTGAATATTTTAATTGTAAAGTCTTTTGTCCGTAAGCATATGTCCATGCATGCATAGCGTATCATCTGGAAAATACTGATAGCGGGAAGGTACAATTAATTATTGTATATTTAAAGGGGTCGCTTCGGCCGGGTTTATACATTTTGTTTACTAACAAATAAATCCAGCGTGCATGCAGTGCAGTGGTGGTTGTACAATATGAAATCGAATTCTGATTCACAATGACATTTTGAATCTCAGGAACTACTGGTCATGATCATGAACTACTGAACTACTGGAACTACTGATCATGATGATAAATGCAGCATGATTAAATTACGACGGTATACTTACCTATATCAATGCATAATATACTTACTTTATTACCTGATATTGTTTTGACGGTTGTCACCATTAAAATGCCGGCGAAGGGCTCTATTTATTTTGTTATATCAGTGGCGGATCTACGGGGAGGGGGGGGGGGGGGGGGGGGTTAGGGGGTTTAACCCCCCCCCCCCCCCCATTGGGCTGCCAAGTGAAAATGTGATCCAGACCCACACCCACACAGTATCCGCATCGTCATTGGGTCAACCCCCCCCCCCCCCCCCCCCCTTTAGCAAACAGCTAGATCCGCCCCTGCATATTACAGTAATTTCTCAAAACCGAGTTGTCTCAATTAACAATTAGCGTGTAATAAACATGTATGTTCATGAACATTCAAATTATTATCCTGTCCGACCTCGTTGTATTCATATTAGCAATACAGGCATGGAACATGACTGTTTCGTGTTGTTATTTTTTAGCAACTGCTATTGAAATTGAAAGTGTGTCAGTTAGAAGTATTCAAACAGTTGCATTCCAGTGCACCTGATTGATAGCAGTTGCTATGTCAGATAAGCTCAACCATGATAAGGGCAAAAAAGGCATTGATACGATTTTGTATGGAAACATGCAGTGCATGTTATTGTGAGCATGCTCTTTTGTAAGTATGTATTTTGTTCATCTCCGGTTAGTTGACCAGTGTTTAAAGGGGTAGTTTAGTTTTGGTAGAGAGGGCGCTGCACATCACAATTTTTTTGTGAGGTAATGAAAAACTGAGTGTCGAATTTGAGAGAACATGCAATTTTACTGGCAGAATAAACTTTATTTGGTCAAAATCGAACCAGAAACGGCTGAAATATCAATAAATATATCTGATCTTATAATTATTTGGGGCCCAAATAATTAGATGATTTTTATAAAAAAATTAAAAAATGCTTGCACTTTTTCAAAAATTTTCAAAAGCGTTTTTTAAATAGTTGTTGATGATCTCGCTATTTAATCATTATATCAATAAAACATCACATGCATAATTTTGTATGAAAAATGGTTGAAACCAATGCCTTTTTAAAAAGCGCCCTCTTGTGTTTTAATGGCTCTTTTTTAATGATAACAGGCTTTTTACTTAGTCGTTTGTAATTTTGTATACCTTTCGAGCATAGTGGAGTAATAACTATTAGTTTATAATGTTACTGTGCAGGTTTTGGCTACTAAAGTTCAGCCTTGCCAAAACTAAACTACCCCTTTAAAGGGGTAGTTTAGTTTTGGTAGAGAGGGCGCTGCAGATCACAATTTTTTTGTGAGGTAATGAAAAACTGAGTGTCGAATTTGAGAGAACATGCAATTTTAATGGCAGAATAAACTTTATTTGGTCAAAATCGACCCAGAAACGGCTGAAATATCAATAAATATATCTGATCTTATAATTATTTGGGGCCCAAATAATTAGATGATTTTAGAAAAAAATAAAAAAATGCTTGCACTTTTTCAAAAAATTTCAAAAGCGTTTTTAAATAGTTGTTGATGATCTCGCTATTTAATCATTATATCAATAAAACATCACATGCATAATTTTGTATGAAAAATGGTTGAAACCAATGCCTTTTTAAAAAGCGCCCTCTTGTGTTTCAATGGCTTTTTTTTTAATGATAACAGGCTTTTTACTTAGTCGTTTGTAATTTTGTATACCTTTCGAGCATGGTGGAGTTATAACTATTAGTTTATAATGTTACTGTGCAGGTTTTGGCTACTTAAGTTCAGCCTTACCAAAACTAAACTACCCCTTTAAGAGATGATGTCACAAGGTTTTTACTCTGGAGTGTTTCTTTTTAGGGATGGGCCTTGGTAAACTGAAGAAAATAATTGATAAAATGTTTTAAAATATACAAAACATAAACATATGTAGGTCAAATGTGCTCTTCCAATTGATGTCTACCATTCACTGGTGGATTGTGGAATAAGCAGTGTCAAACCTACACAGAGAGGGATTAAAGCCTTTGTCAAGAGACAACAGAGAAAAAATGAGGGGGGGGGGGGAAATCCGCATCACCACAATGTATACTTATAGCGTGATGACTGGGTTGCCAACTTTGAGCAAGAGGTGAGTCTGAGACTTTGCGAGGGAGCAAAGCGAGCAAGCCCGAAGGAGCGTAACGACTGAGCTGGGGAGGTGTTCCCCCCTCCCACAGGGACTGATAACTTTGCTATCTGGTGCATTTCTAGGAAGGAAATTCGGACTTTACGCCACATACTTGTGGGTAAGTGCGTCATGATTCTACCGACTGGAAACGAACATTCATATGCACCCAAAAAAGTTTATTCGCAACGTCACATATCCAGTTCAAACATTGCACAAAATGCCACATTATTAACAACAACATGAACAAGGTAAACCAGACGTATACAAACAAGAGTCAAGACCGATTCCTGAGCGAATGCGACTGAGAGGGGGGGGGGGGGGGGGGGGGGCGTATAGTGTTTGATGGGAGGGGGTGTCCACCCTTGCACGGTAAGGGAGATTTTGCAAATGTGTTCTTGAAATTATGCAATCTGCATACCTAGGAAGGAAATTTGACTTGACGTATAGGATCTGATTTATCTCAATAACTACCCTTTTAAAATAACTGTGTAGTCCAATTAGAAATAAGGCATGATTTAATTTTTATTTCGGGAGGGGGGGGGGGGGGGGGCAAGAGCCCCATCAGTACGCCAGTAGTGCCTGTGTTTACTGTGCGTACGGGGACTTCACATACACGGGCTTAACACGGATATGATATGCTAGAGGTCCCTGGTTCAAATCCTACCTTGGTTCAATGTTTTTTGTATTTGCTTTTTTTACGGCACTCGACTCAATGTTCGAATTTATACAAGTCGGAAATTTCGAGTATCCGTGGTCTCTGACCAAGTCGCTAATTCACAAGGATTTGCAAACCTGTTTGGGGAAAAAAAATCGCCCCCGGTGCGCCCAAGGATCACGCCGGAGGCTACACGGAGCATCCCGGACACAACACGGAGTACCCCGGAGGACCATTGAGTCACGCATGAGTGAGCACACAAAGTGCCAATATTTCCTTTGATGTGTGCTCACTCATGCATGATTTGATGGACCAATTTTATTTTCACACAGCAGTCAATAAGTGTAGGAACAATCCTGCCCAGTTATTTTGCTCCAAACATTTTTGTTAAAAAGTTATGTTATTCTAATCAGGAGGGGAATAAACAGGTTGTAAAGAATCGTAATGTTGAATCGCGCTCGAAACATTACAGACGTGCGACGCCACTATTATTTGCACGTCATGCATGGTTATTATTTTAGCCGAAACTATGAAAATTAATATTTTATTGACACAAGTTTGGGTTTTGCGTGAGAAATGCAAACACCAAATTCTTAAAGTGATCCACTAACTTTGTCAAATTCAACCAACGAAACAGTGACTTTGAAAACAATGAGGCGGCGCATCAAATAATCAGTATACCGTATCTGAAAAGCGCGAATAAACAGGTTGTAAAGGATCGTATGTTGAATCGCGCTCGAAACATTACTGTTACAGACGTGCGGCGGCACTGTCTTTTGAACGTCATGGTTATTTAACCGAAACTATGGAATTAATATTTTATTGACACAAGTTTGGGTTTGGCGTGAGAAAGGTGAACACCAAATTCCGAAAGGGATCCACTAACTTTGTCAAATTCAACAGAAATAACGTGGGGCTTTCACATTTCCCTTGTAACCTTGTTGTTTAGTTTATGGTAGCAGGAGATAGAAGATTTGAGATTGAGATTTGTATTATGATAGCCTATTATTCAACAAATCTGAAATACACTGATAACGTTTACAAAAATATTCATATTTGTAATTATTCATATTGAAACTAATGATATGTTTCCCTTGTTGTGAATGATTTGTATATAATATAATGTCACAAATATATTAAATGGTATTTTCGTGATTTAATAGTTCATTATTTAGTTTTTCAACTTTCTGCAAGTACTAAGCGTGTATAATAATATACCATGAAGGCAGGGCCGTATATAGGTCGGTTCGATTCTTTCACATATAGGTACTCCATTGCTATTAGACCGGCAGCCCAGAGGTCTTTTGTGCATCGAAAAGCGTACTGATTGTTAAACATATGAATATTTAGAGGAGAATGTAACAAATCCAAAAATATGAGTCTCCCTGGGTGTATCCGTGGATAAAGGGGTCATTTGCGCCTCCAAAAGTTGGCCCCTGGGGATTGTACGATGCTTCTATTTTGTGCGATTGTACCGTGTTAATCGTCGCTCACGACTCATCACGGCGGGGTAAGCGCATCGTAGACAATGGAGAAATCACTCATGCATGTTACCTTTTTCGAACATTTTACGTTGCCTGTTTTGAAAGACGAAATACATATTGTACATATTGGGTATAGATTTGTCTTGACAAAACAGAGCAGTGTCGTCTGCGTATACACACATCTTTATAATTTATCATTCCCTAATTCCATATTACACAGGTCATTAATAAATATACAAAACAAAAGGGGCCCCAAAAGTGATCCTTGAGGAACACACTTGGATATTGCTCGAAAATCAGATGACAGGCCATTTATGGAGACACATTGTTCGCGCTGGGAAAAAAAGTTTTTAAATATAGTTTAAGTTCATTATTCTTAATACCGTATTTGAATTACTTAATTAAAAGAAGATCGTGTGGAACTGAATCAAATGCGCTTTTTAAATCCAAAAAGAGCGCTCCTGTTACATGTCCGTTTTCTATATTATGTAATAAGTAATCATTCACATCAATCAATACACTAGCCGTTGAGTGCTTGGGACGAAACCCAGATTGGTGTGGGCTTATCAAATCATTAATCTTCAAATACGCTTACAACTGAACAATGAATCGCCTTTTCAAAAATCTTCATAACATGGGATAGTACTGAAATGGGTCTATAGTTAGACAGAACCTGTTTGTCACCACTTTTGTGAATTGGTGTTACCCATGAATTCTTCCATTCGTTAGGTATACAACCAGTCTGAAAAGCCGCATTATGAATATGTGTAAGTATGATTCCAATAAAAGGGGCACCCTCTTTTAAGAGAATCTAGACCTGGGGATTTATTTGAGCATAATCTTTTAAGCTCATTTACTACAAAATCAACTCAGATTTCAGTGAAAATGAAAGATTCCATTGTGAACGGATCACTATTATCTTGAATACATTGGTTACGATCATTACAATAAGGAGTAAAGTGAGAATTGAACGCATTTGCAACTTCAAGAGAATCCGTAATTAAAGAACCGTCACCATCTTTACGAATTTCAAAACGGGGTTGTTTGTTTGGTTGGGAAAATTATCTTCAAATTCATTATAATAAAATTCTTTCTTCAATTTTTTATTCCAATTATTCAACCTGTTTCTTACTTTTACATATTGTTGCCAAATATTTGTATCATGATTACTTTCATCAAATGTCCATTTAGCGTTCGAATTGATTATCCAGTCGTGTCTGGTGCATGACTGGGCCTTAAATATGCCACCAAGAAGCCAACAAGATGCCACCGAGAATCCACGAAGATCAATGCCAAGCAATCGATTAATACGTAAATAATAATTAAATATCGACACTCTACCTACAATGTTGATATTAGAGTTAAATGGAAATCATTTCTAGACATCAATCCCTTTTTTGTGGACGAATTATCTTCTTTCGATCAAAATTTCGAATTGTTTTGAGTAGATTTATTTAATTTTTCAGATGGTTAGTTGGTGAAGACCGAGCTACATTTTGTGTCCGGTAAAAAAAATGGGTAATGATATTCAGGTGAAAGCCCTTAGAAACCATGCAACAATTATACGCTCGTTCGTCCCTAAATATGACAAGAAAAAAATAACTTAAAAGTTTATACGGACAATACGCGTGGTTTGCGGTTGCATCATGTGAGAGGGGAGGATTGGTGAGTCCTAAAAAGGACTGATTGTATTCAGACAGCAACTTAAAGTAAATTTGTATCAAAGCCTCTAATAACATAAAACGCATTCAAACATAATTGCACGTAACATTCATCATGTTCATAGGAAAGGAACATCCGGCGCTTTCCCACGTGACACACAGGTCTTGACGACGTCTTGTTGACATCTTAGTGATGTCTTTGCAACGTCTTGATAGCATCGTAGCTTATTCTTAATGATTCGTGATGATTCTTGTTCAATTCTTGTTAGCTCTTGATGAAGTCGTGATGGTATCTTTCAAAAACGTCGCGTTATCGTCACGGTATCTTGGTGATGTCGTAAGAGTCTCGTGGTGGGTCTTGTCTACAAGTTGGGCGGGGCTTATTTAGAGCCGATTGGCTACGAACCGTCAAGATATTAAGTTCGTGTCGATTCGGCTTTGAAATCGGGGCGATTCGTGAAAGTGGGACGGGGCCTTAAAGGGACATTTTCCCCAACATATAATCACCCTTGATTATGTTCTCTAAACATAAAAACACAATTTCATGTAAATACGACCAACATTGGCCCTTTATGCAAGGGATGAGCATAATTCAAAGTCACACGCTGTACGAGATAATCCCTTATAATCCCATTCATCGCGTACATCATGGAGGCTGCCATTGATGTTTATGAAACTCGGATCGCTCTAAAATGTGACGTCAAACCCGAACTACTCCTTTTGTTGGCTCACATTCTGCCTTTTCTTTGTGCACAAACCGTGCGAGCTGCGAGAGCTAACAAAAAGAGGCGGAGCTTGATTGTTCGGGTTTGACGTAGCATTTCAGCGGGAACAATTCAAAATCCGGGTTTCAATAAAAAATATAGTGGCAGTCTCCACGCTATACGCGATGAATGGGATTAGCCCATACAGCGAGTGACTTTGAATGATGCTCCTCCTTTGTTCAGAGCGTAAACATTCGACATATTTGCATGAAATGATGTTTCAATGTGTAGAGAACTTAATCAAAGATAAATATATTATGGGGAAACTTTCTCTTTAAGTGCAATGAGTTGGTGAATAGTTTGCATTTTTTCTCATATCTCAGCCAAAAAACATCCAACTAACGTGAATTTTTCACACATTACTTTGTGGACATATCAGATCGCATCAATTCACATTTCATTAATTACTCATCACTGTTGCACTTGTCAACAAAGTTACTAGATCCCTTTAAACGAGCTGAATGGAACCCTGCATGTATTCTTGCTTTCAACACCTTTACAATTAACAGTATCCACCTCCTGTGTAGAAGCCAAACCGCTAAAGGTTGTGCGCTCTCTAATTATCATTCCCTAATATTTGTCTCCATTCTATTTTTAAAAGGTATTCTGACGAGTGTCCTCGTACGGCGGTTTCCCCTTAGCTCGCTGTGTATGCTGGGAGGCATTGTCGGATCGACATGTTTGATGGCGTGCTTCTTGGTGCGAACTAGCGGGCAGTTCGCGACTTGCCTCGCGCTGTCAGGTGAGTTTATACAGGGTTATCCGGACAGCAATTATAAAGGACGACCGAACGAGTATACAGCTAAAGAGCAACTAAACAGATTTAAGACAACTGACAGTGGCGTAGCGTGGTCGGTTTGATATATCTATTTTGTTATTATTACTTATTGTTTGTATTATTATTTTATTTTATTTTATTTTTGTTGGGGGGGGGGGGGGGGGCGGGGGGTCGCGCGAATGATTTTCCGCCTATATATAATACATCCTAAAACAAAGATTAAAATTAGCATCCTTAAAGTTGCAAAACGTTGAAACAATAGCAGCACCCAATGGGTGCAGACGTGCATATGTGTATCCCATATAGGGTGGGCGCGAAATTGCACCAGATAGTTGAGTTTCGGTACAGAGAGTTTTGGGCAAACTGAATATTAGTGACCAAAAACCTGCACATAACATTACAAACTAATAGTTATAACTCCACCATGCTCGAAAGGCAACACAATTACCAACGACTAAGTAAAAGCCTCTTATAATTCAAAAAGCGCCGTTAACACACAAGATGGCGCTCTCCAAAAGCGAATTGGTTTCAAAATTTTTTTTATAAACAATTCTGCATGTGACGTTTTGTGAAAATAATGATTAAATAGAGAGATCATCAACAACTATTTAAAAAAACATCCTTTGTAATTTTTTGAAACTTGTATGTATTTTGTTTTTCAACAGCTAGTTCAAAATTGGTGAATTATTGTGGGGCCCAACAATAATTACAAGTGGTTATATTTATGGATATTCCAGCTCTTTCTGAACCGATTTCGATAAAATAAATTTTATTCTGTCATTAAAATGTTAAAACTGTATGCTCTTGCAAATTGGACACTCAGTTTTCATTACCTCGCAAAAAAGTATTTCTTGTAGCGCCCTCTATACCAAAAACTCAGCTATCCCTTTAAAGGGAACCATAACACCCCCAAATAAAATAATTATAAATGAAAGGTAATTGTATATCGGGTAGAGACAAATTAAGTGTTATATGTCCGAATGAATTCTATAACATAAACATAAGCTCCGACGTCAACGAACGTTTCTCAAAATTACCAAACCTCTTTATAACACTGCTCCATAATCCTCCATAGTCGTTAACCGTATCCTAACCATAACTTCAATTACTAACATCATACAATGGCGATAACTCTTGGGAACAATCGTCGCCGGAACATTATTTTGTTTATGTTTTGTAATTCGATAGGCCATTCACGTCTCAAACTTTAATTGTGAATCTTAATTTTTTCCAGGACTCGCATTCGCCCTGAGTGTACTTCCATCTCACGTGACTGTCACGTTACTATTCGGAGCCAGCTACGCCGCGATGCCGCTCGGTATCAGTATGATGGGCGCCGGATGTGGCATGATGCTACTCCCTGTGGTCACCCAGATGCTGCAGGAGATCTATGGGTGGCGAGGGACCATCCTAATACTCGGAGCATTAAATCTACACGTCGTCGCGGTCGGCGCTCTTCTCCAGCCGACACCACTCAAATCTGGATCAGACCAGTCGTACTCTCCTGTTGAATCAGATTCGGATGGACCAGTCGAATCTGATTCGGGACGGTCAAACAAACTGGACAAATCTGTTCCAGTCAGGCCCTACGCACCGCTCCGAAGAGGCGACCTTGAAACGCAGGAACTGATCTCAGTTCGAGATTTACCAACTGATGAACAAACTGAGCTATTATTAGGAGCTGCGGCGAAAGATAGGCTTGACGATGACTTTGGTGTAGGGAGATTGCGGTCTGGGTGGCGTTTAGTGCAAACAGTCTTCCAAAACGCACTTACCACGCTTAGCAGGCAATGCCTGGCAATCTTTAAGTTGTCGTATTCCACGCTTCTGTATTTGTTTATGTTGTCGATATTACACGGGATGGTGTACAATGGTTGGACTGTTTTCCTCATACCCAACGCTTTAGCTAAAGGAATCGATGAAAGACATGCAGCCTACTTAGCTTTCGCAGGTGGATTTGGAAACATCATCGGCCGGATCTTGCCGAGCCTCTTCAAAACCATCAAGAAGGATATCTTCGCTGCAAGGAACCAATTCATTTTTTACAGCGTGTGTGGCGCAGTTCCATTCTTCTTGAACACGTGGGCCGGTGCGAGCTACACGGCGCTTGCAGTGAACGCGACTGTCAATGGGTTGGTAGTCGGAGCGAAGACCGTCCTCAAGCTGCTGATCGCGGTCGACCTCGTGCCGGCATCGGAAATGCCAACCGCTCTGGCGGTGTCAATGTTCGGCCAAGGACTGGGAGAAGTGCTGGGCGGGTGGCGGACTGGTGAGTCTAAACTAAACTTTACAAGGTAGCCGATATAGTGCACTCGTGATTCTAGACCTTCCCCAATTATGATAACATGAGTGGCACAGATTTGGCATGGCTCTTAATGGGAACCATACGCTGGCATACTTTTTTGCTCACTGTTACTGATATAATCGCAAAATTCATGTTACTTCGATCTACCTAGTCGTATAATTCCTCTTTGGTATTACTGGCAATGGCAATAATCAATTTTTTTGAGACTATTAACAATGTTTTGACTGACCACTGAAGGATGCCATGTTTTCCAACGGTAATCTGTGTCATCTGAGGGCACTAACACAAGCGGGTTACGTGTTCACTGTTGTTGAGTCTGCTGTGTTTTCTGTCAGGGGCGTCGATCCTGGGGGGGGGGGGGGCAGGGGGGGGGGCGGTCGCCCCCCCCCCCCCCGCCCCCAATGAAAATATTGGGGGGCGAACATATCATTTCGCCCCCCCCCCCCCAATAATTCCGAAAATGAGGAAGAAAAAATCGAATGATATAATGCCAAAGAGGGGAAAGACACATTTATCAATAATTAATCTTCAAATAGCCGTTTTTTTTAGTTTGAAAAGGACTGAAAATCTCTTTTTTGCCGCGCGCTTCGCGCGCATACAGTTTCTCATATTGCAAGTTTCATTTTGGTTGCGGGAACTCACCTTTCAAAATGTGTTGGGCAGTGTAATTTCTCAAACGCACACCTCAAACGAAGTTTATTAAACCCTCATCTATAGATAGCACTCCGTCACAGAAAATAAAATAATCTGAAATATATCTTTCAGTCAATTCGGTCCATATGCGCTGAACGCAAATCAAATTGGAATATCATGTCACCCCACATTTGAAAGTGGAGGAGATTGCCCCCCTCCCTTTGTCATTATGTATGTTTGGTTCCATACTTATATACTTCATATTACGTGAAATTTCTGTCTCACGCCCAAAAATACAAAAGCTCCCTACTGTGGGAGGGGGACACCCCCTCCCCCGCTCTATCGCTTCGCTTCTTCGCAATGTCTCCCCTCCATTTTTGAGAAGTTGCTGACGCCCTTGCTTAGTTTCATGGAGCCCAATGCCCTAGACTAGGCTCTATCGAAGGCTATATAGTATACAGGATCACGTGGATCCATCTCATGCAAGGCTCAATCTTTTCCTCCCTATGCCCTTTAAAAATACGTTACGAGTAGGTTCACTATTTTATACAATTTTAACACCCATGATAGGAGTTGCAAATGTCTGAAATCTAAAAGCTTCCGGGGGCTCCGCCCCCTGGACCCCCATTATTGTCCCCATATATGAGTGCCCCCCAAAGTCAGGTCTTCGAGCCATCAAGACACTTTCAATGAGCGCATAATAAAAACTTCCGGGCATGCCAATGTGGGGCTTTTATCTCTCTCAGTGGTCACTCTGGAATTTTTTTTCAAATTTCGCCCCCCCCAATCGCAAAAACGGATCGACGCCCCTGTTTTCTGTGGTTACATAACTCGCTTTTGTTCGTGCATCATCATCATCATCATCATCATCATCGCTATTTATTAATGATCTTGTACTTTTGTCATTATCATAAAACTATCTCTTTTTTTAAATCTTTGATTTGTTACCCAGGTGCGCTGTTGGACATCCGCAAGTCTCTGGACCTCGGCTTTCAAGTTCTCGGCTACGCAGAGATAATCAGTATCATCGTAGTCGTATTAAGTCTGGTCCACGACAAGATCAATCATATGAAAAACGCTAAAACGACAAAACCCAAATAGACCGGATCACTAACAATATTCTTCAACATATTTTATGCGCGTTCCGTAATTGCCCGATGATTAAATGGAGACAGCTATTAAATTCAAACGCTTAAAGGGATAGTTGAGTATTGGTCAAACTTAATTACTATATATTCAACAATATAAAACAAAGTTGTTTGAATAGATTGTGCTTATGTGTGAAGTAATATAACAGTGTTCCATCTTCATCAAATTATATTTTGTAATAGATGTAATATATATAATTGATTATAATATTGTTGATATTACATTAATTAAAGGGATAGTTGAGTATTGGTCAAACTTAACTTTAGTAACCAAAACCCGCACCATTACGGTACAAAATAATAGTTATAACTTCACCATGCTCAAAAAGTATACACAATTCCAAACGACTAAGTAAAACCCCTGTTATCATTTTAAAAAGAGCCGTTACAACTCAAGAGGGCGCTCTCTATAAAATAATTGGCTTTAGCCATTTTTCATACAAAATTGTGCATTTAATGTTTTGTTAAAATAATGATTCAATAGAGATATGATCAACAACTTTTTAAAAACCTATTCAGATTTTTTTCAAAGTAGTCTTTCAGCATTTTTTTTTATTTTTCTAAAAAGTCAAAATATCCCCTGGTGAAGAATATTTTAATAAAAATATGATTATGGATATTTCAGTCGTTTCTGAACCGATTGAGATCAAATAAAGTTTATTTTGTCATTAAAATTGTATGTTCTTTCGAATTTGACAGTCAGTTTTTCATTATCTCACAAACAAATATCGGGGGGCACTTCGGGAAATACTCACAAGCCTAGCTTCTTAAGGGGCCCTAAAAAAAGAAACCATTCATATTGAATTCATGTAATTATTTTGTAACAGTGATTCATGTAATTTTTGATATATGCTTGGTTTTTGGTTTTGAATAAATTGAAATTGAAATTGAATTGAATACTCAACACTACCTTTAAACAGGAGTAAACATGGCTCTGATGTCTTGTCTTGCCATGTTGGTAATAATGCATTACTTCATATTTAGAATGAAAATTAAAGATTTACTATCTGAATGTTGTGTTATTTCAAGTGTGAAATCGTGATTTATTAATATTAGTTGGCACGAATGTCAAACAGCCCAACGGAATGACTACCTGAAAACTATGGGCTGGAAAACTAATTGATTTTGCTGTCGGGCAAGTAAATATATGATTCGCCTGACCGACCGGGCATGCAATAAATACATTTTGTTTTAGACGGTTCGAAGACTATTATATGTATGTACCATAGAAGTATGACTCCAACACTGCCGTTGTATGTACGTATGTGCGCGCGTACATGTGTGTATGTGCATGTGTGCATGTTCTTCTGTGCAAGTGTTATTACACTGATTGAAAAGGAGGGGACAGATGCATTGTATATGAAGAATTATAGACCAATAACACTCTTAAATGTGGATTATAAGATTTTATCAAAAGTTTTGGCAAAAAGAATAAAGGAAGTTATAGAAGAAATAATCCATTATAATCAGGTTGGGTGTGTTAAAAATAGAAACATTGGGGAGGCAGAGCGGCTAATAGACGACTTGTTTTTTTACTCTATGAATAAATCGATTGGATTTTTGATTGCTGTGGATTTTGAGAAGGCCTTTGATAGCGTTTCGCATAGGTTTTTATATAAAGTGTTAGAAGAATTTGGTTTCGGGGCGGAATTTTGTAGATGGGTGAAAGTGTAATATAATGATGGTTGTAGTTGTGTTATGAATGGAGGTCAGTCAACTGGATATTTTCAAATAGAGCGAGGGGTCAGACAGGGAGATCATCTTTCTCCATACATTTGTTTTAGTAATTGAGTCTTTGGCTATAGTCATAAGGAGGGATGGAGAAATATATGGGATTAAATTAGGGGACAGGGAATTTAAGCAAATTATGTATGTTGATGATATAACTATTTTTGTGAAAGATGCTAATTCTGTAGGAAAGTTGAAAAGGATTTTGAAAATGTTTGAAAAGGTTTGTGGTTTAAAGGTGAATGAAGAAAAAAGAATTATACTTGGTAAGGTATACTGAGAGGGAGAATCCTGGTCCACTTCTGTTTGGACATTTTGTGGAGGAAATACAATTTTGTGTAGTTCATTTTTCAAGAAATATAAAAGGATAATTTGAATAAAACGTTTAGTTGGCTGGTGGAAAAAGCGAGATCTCACTATTTGGGGGAGAATTCAGTTGTTAAAAACACATGTTCTTTCAAAGCTGAATTATATCTCCTCCTTAATAGAAGTCCCACGTGATATTTTTAAGGAGGTTGAAAGTTTATCTTTTGAATTTGTGAGGGGAGGGAAAGATAGGATAAAAAGGAAAATATTGTATCAAGATTATAAATTTGGGGGATTGAGGACGAATAATTTTGAGATATCTGTAAAAATTCAACGTGTAATGTGGTTGAAGCGTTTACTTAATGGGGAAGAGTTATCTGATTGGAAGGCATCATTTAATTTTTGTTGTTCAAAAATGGGAGGACGGTTTATTTTTTATGTAATTATGATATTGGTAAAATGGATTTTAAGAATATACCGCCATTTTATGTTGAAATTTTAAAAATTTGGCAAGAGATGAAGAAATGTAGATTTTATGAAGAAAAATGTAATCTTATTATGAAATAAAATGATTTATGATGAAGAACTTTTTACAAAGGGAACATGTATGGTAAGTGATATTATGGAGAATGGGAATATGAAACCTAATGGTTATTTTTGGAATATGGGAATTAAAGGAAATAGTTTGTTAAAAATATATGATATACTGTATGTTCAGTAATGCCAGATAGATATAAAGAGGGAAACTTTATTGATATAGATATTTTTAAAATATGATACTGCTTTAAAATTGTTAGAGAATGTTGAATCTTTGTTTGATTTGAAATCAAGGAAAGTTTATGAGTATTTTGTTTTACAGGTAAGGGACGGGCATACTCATTTTAATTTTACTGCTATGGAATTGATTGATATATTTTTTTAGAGTTAAATGCTCCATCCTTTGTAGTAAATTGCGGGTAGGGTGGTGGGGGGGGGGGGGGGGGGTAGGGGCCGGGGCGTATTAAGTTAATTGTAAAATCTTTCCTTTTCCTCCACCTTTCATATTCGGTAAATGAGACTTGTAAATGTAATTGTTTCTATTAAAGAATGCACTGTTTATTGTGGTTGATTAAGATTTATGACATTTATGATATTTATATTGTGTTTGGTTAAGATTTATGACATTTGTGATATTTGTATTGTGTTTGGTTAAGATTTATGACATTTATGATATGAAATTGAATTACTCATTTTGATTTTGTTTTGTTTTTGTGCATTGATATTATTATCTGTTACTATGTAATACTCTTACTAGTGTAGAAGTCTTGTTAATTTTAATAAGAGGAAGAGGAAAAAGGAAGAAGAAAAAAATTTGTGTGTTTTGGCGGGGATGGGTTCTCTCTTAGGTTTAAGGGGGGTGGGTGGGGAGTAAACGAGACGTGAAGGAGTATCATGTCATTTTCTCTTTTTTGTTTTGTTAAAACCTCCATTATGTTTATTCATGGTATGTGAATTGAATATTACTTGATTTGTATTTGTATTTGTATTTGTATTTGTTTTGTTTCAATGTAAGAATCATTTCTACTTTATATTTCATTATACTATAATTGTTGTATTTCTTAACATTGAACATGTTTTATTCAATTGTAAATGTATAATTTGGAGGAATAAAAATCACTTTAAAAAAAAGAAGTGTGCATGTTCTTATGTGTTCATGCACATAATTAGCGTGTGGAATCAAACAGTAAACCCCTCAAATAGAATGAGTGTAAAATGCTCCCGAGGGAGTGGCATGAGTGTATGTATGTATGTATAGTGATGCCTTTATTGTAGTACTTATCTGAGTGCATAATCACAATAGCATCACACGGTTGAATATAATACCAACTCACATACCTTCAATTTCAATACCTGTTGCTATGTCAGAAGAAAAGCACTGTCTAAGCTATTGCATGGAGGTATGCAGGTCATGCTTTTGTGTGGATGTTCTTGTTGTACTTTCATCTTTTGTTAATCTCATGGTAGCTGACCAGTGATTGACAGATGATGTCACAACAGTTCAACAATAGAATTTACTCTGTAGGGTTTTTTAGGAGGTGGGGCTTAGCAACATGAAGAAAAATAAATGATAACATGTTTTAAAATATACAAAACATATTTAGGTCAAACCGTTTACGAATATTGAATGTGTACACTTATTCAGATGAACAGAAGTCAACATGCATTTGGTTTGCAGGGCCCCTTTAAGTGGTTGTTATACTTTGTTTTTAATTATGTCGTGCATATTTAAAGGGATAGTTGAGTTCTGGTAAAGATAGTACAGTTTTTGTCAAACTGAATTTTAACAAAACCTGCACCATTACATTACAAACTAATAGTTATAACTCCACCATGCTGAAAAGAAATAATAAAATTACAAATAACTAAGTAAAAGGCCTGTTATATTATCGGTTTCAACCATTTGAAATAAAATATTGTGAATGTGATGTTATGTTGAAATAGTGATTAGATAGAGAGATTATCAACAACTATTTAAAAACCACATTTGTAAATTTTTGAAAAGAGGAAGCATTATTTAATTTTGTTAACGGCTGGTTCAAAATTGTCTAATAATTGTGGGGCCCCACATTTATTACGAATGGTTATGTTTATGGATATTTCAGCCATTTCTGAACCGATTTTGATCAAATAAAGTTCATTCTGTCATTGAAATTGTATGCTCTTTCGAATTTGACACTCAGTTTTTCATTATCTCACGAAAAAAATATTATGAGTAGCGCCCTCTATACCAAAACTCAACTATCCCTTTAATGATGTCTGTTTATTCATGCCGTTAGGAATGTATTTTGTTGTTGTTTTTGTAGTAGAAGAATGTGTTATAGAAAGAGTAAATTCTCAGTGGAAGTACACTGGCTGTTAGTAAGATGGTCTATACAGGGTGGCCCCCAAAACACGGAACGGGTCACTTCCCAAAATATAGTACCAACATATTTATGTCCATTGGATTGGGTGTCCTTTCCAATGAAAAACGATACTAAGAACAGTAATTTTGGTCGTGTAGTTTTTGTTTTAGGACGCTGTGAGTGAGACCATGTCAGGTGCCTATTTTTGTCAATTTTTACCTAGTCAATGCCAGTTAAATTGCACTCCCTGCCATTCAACGAACATGCCCATTTCGGCACACGGCTGAGTGCACACCATGGCGCGCCTTGTTCAACGCTATGAAAGGCGGTACGTGCGATCTATCAAGCACTGGCTCGGTAAAAATTGACAAAAAAGAGAACCTGACATGGTGTCACTCACAGCGCCCTAAAACAAAAACTACACGACCAAATTGACTGTTCTTGGTATCGTTCATTTGAAAAGACACCCTATCCGATGGACATAATACATGTGTTACTATATTTTGGGAAGTGCCCCGTTCTGTTTTTTTGTTGGGCCACCCTGTATAGTATGCCATTGGTAGAAGAAGTCTTTATTTGAAAGGTTAAATAAGTGGAGGGATTACGTGCGTGCTCTATAATTTTGGGTTTTGTGTGTTTTAAAAAGGAAAGCAAATTGTCACTATTTGTATACCGTATTCTATAGTGCATGATGACTTATATTGATATATAGGTTACGGGTCACAGTATAGAAACGTCGTAAAGCTATTCGGGAAACTTCGATAATAGCCTTGATGTTTTTTTGTTTTTTTAGTATTTTGTAGTTGTTTAGGCTAATCGAGAGGCCAGTTTAATACTCGTACGTTCTTTTTTTCTTTTTTCTTTTCTTTAGTTCTCGATGGTGGACATGGTTGGGTGGGAAGGGTTACGTGTGTGTTGTGTGGTACGGGTTGGGGTTAGCTCACAGTCAATGGGCCGTATGCATAAAAACAAGCAATTGCTTATAAGCAAATGCTTTAAGCACAAGCAAGAGCTTGTCAAGCAAAAGATCAAGTTCAAGCAATTGCTTAAATTCGTATGCACAAGCCTTTGCTTGTGCTCAAACCTTTTGCTTACACTGCCAAGCAATTGCTTACGTGTTGGACAAAGGATCGTTACGGTTGTGCGAACATCGCACTGCAGGGCAACAACGCTTCGTGCCCGACCTGGCAGCAGTATTTTTTATTACGCAAATAGGGGGGAACAGCGCGGAGCATCAGGGGGGTTTCTGTGCAGATCGATGGACAAAAATTGCCGTAAAAAGTCTAAAATAACAGGAATTTGATCACAACATAACCTCTGGAATATGGAGCTTGAAATCATCCTGAAACGGTACGAAAAATTGATCCTTAAACGCGAATGCCCTGAGTAAGCAAGAGCTCAATCTGGTCTGGATGTGCTTGAAAATACGCAAGCAATTGCTTATCAAGACAAGTAAAAGGATCGTTTTATGCATACGGTTTTAAGCAATTGCTTGTTTGGTAAGCAATTGCTTACGAGCAGTAAGCAATTGCTTGTGCTTGTAAGCAAATGCTTTTGCTTGCAAGCAATTGCTTGTTTTTATGCATACCGATTCAAGCAAAAGGCTAGCACAAGCAATTGCTTGTTTTTATGCATACGGCCCAATGGCCCGTATTCACAAAGGAGGTTTGTACAAACCATGGTTCAAAGTTCAAACCGTGGTTCACATCTATGGAATGCCAATTGTAAACTGATGGAGAGAGAATGTGTACCATCAACATTGTTAACAAGTAAGGAATTTACATTCTCAATCAGTTTACAATGGCATTCCATAGATGTAAACCGGGGTTTAGACCATGGACTGTACAAACCTCCTTTGTGAATACGGGCCAATATGTTTTATGATATTAAGTCATGTAGGTTTCGTTGTAGTTATTTTTTGTATAAATATGCTCACGGGGGATACAGATCACGTGGTAGTTTTGTAAGAGTTTAAGAAATAAAATGTTCAATTTTTCTTAGATTACTTTAAATGTAAGAGGGTTACGGAATAAGGTTAGAATAACACGCATTTTTAAATGGTGTAAATTAATAGATGAATAAGGGAGGTACATTATATTAAAAGGGGAAACGCAAGGGGTTAAATTTTGGTTGGGAAATGTGTATTTCCCTACGAGGATCAAAATACAATTACAGGTTGATTTTTTGAATAAGCTAGATAAAAGTATTTGTGAAGTTTTTGATAAGGATTATTCAGTAATATTAGGGGGAGATTTTAACACTGTAATGGAAGGGGCGTGGATTATGAAGGGCCAAACATTGCATTAAAATCTAGGTTTATTGATGTGTTGAAAGGATTTTTAAATAAATATGATTTAGAAGATATATGGAGGAAAAGAAATCATAATGTTAGACAGTTTACTTTTAGACAAAGGTCGCCGTTTCCGGGGGGGGGGGGGGGGGGGGGTCTGTCCTCATAGAAAGGGGGGTATCATGCGTGACCAAGAATTCGAGTAAAAAGGGTGTTTTTTACGATCAGGCAAGTTACGTACGTATCTTGAATAGGGTCTCAAAATCACCAAAAATCAGGGAAAAGGGTATCTTTTTAAAACTGATGAGTTACGCATTTATATAGGGTCTTAAAAATTCAGCTTACGTACTGAGGGTTCATTCGACACTAGAACAAGTTTTAGTCACCGTTTTGAGCTGAAATATCCACCAAATCCCGGTCCAAAATATCACACACGTTCGCAAAGACGGCCCCTGGATTTATCCCAGTGTTTCGATCCCTGAATATCAATCTCATTAAAGGTATGGTGAAATCCCGCCTTTGATTCAGGTTTATAGCTTTAAATATGTGCCTATATTGATATACCACACTCTTTTTTTCAAAGAAATCCTTAAGTTGGGCAAGAAAGGTAAATTTCATGCAACTTTTTTGCTTGTTTCCGCATCGGCGTTCCATACTGCTAAAAAAGTAATTTATAGCGGAGTGGGAATGTGCGCACGTGCAACCCGGATCATGACATCACAAGCAGACCGCAACACGGAGGAATGTCCATGGTTTACATGCAGAGCCTATGATTTGCTTGTAAAACAAACTCGTTTTTGCTTGTAAATTTAGGCTTACACTAAAAATTCCTAAGAAATGAATTATAGCAGCTTGCAGCAACACATGGATGTTGATTGGTGTGAAGTTTCATGGCTGTTCCAGGCCCGGGTTCCAGTGCTGTTCCATATCGTGCTCCTGGATCGTGCTCATAGGTTGGAAAAACAACTTATTTACATTATGCTTGATCAAGGGCCTCATGCAAGGAAAGCAAAATAGTATTACTTGCTTAGGGTATCAAAAATAGTTATAACTTGCTTAGGGGTTTACAAAAAAAATTGATTACTTACTTAGGGTAGCAAATTACCGATAATCATACTTACTTAGGGTGTATTTTTTGCACCACGCAAATACTTGTTTAGGGTGCTTGGTCACGCATGATACCCCCCTTTCTATGAGGACAGACCCCCCCCCCCCCCCGGGTCGCCGTTAGTCCAAAGTCGTTTAGATTATTGGTTTATATCATGTAGCTTAGAGAAATTAGTGAATAAGTGTGAAATTTTGATATCGATAACACCGGATCATTCGGGCATTAAATTGCAATTTCAGCATTTTAGTAGATAAGTTTGTTTTTGGAAAATCGTATTGGAAATTTAATAATAGTTTATGTATGGATAAACATTTTGTTGAGGGGATGTATGATATAATATTTGAATTGAAAAATGAATGGGTAATAGGGGTTAGAATAAATTAGTATTTTGGGATTTTTTGAAAATGAAAATGAGGGAATACGCCATGAAATATTCACGTGAAAAGGCGAAATTAAGGAAACTTGAAATAGAGACGTTGGAGACTGAAATTAAGGATTTAGAAAATCAGTTAGTCAAAGGGTCATCTAGGTTTGTTATTGATAGACAAGTATTAAGTTGAAAAAAGATAAGTTGAATAAATTGTATGATTTTTCTCGACAGGGCATTAAAGTTCGTTCTAGAGCAGCTTGGTTTGAAGAAGGGGAGAATAAAAATCAGTATTTTGAACAATGGTTGAAAGTTAATAGGAGGAAAAGTGTCATAAGAGAAGTGTAGAAATTACTAGGGATAAAAATGACATTTTAAAAGAGATAAATACATTTTATGAAAAACTATATTCTTTGAGGAATGATAGTGGTCAAAATAATTATTTATTTTGTAATGATATTTTAAAGTTAAGTGAACAGAATAAAGAATTATGTGAAGGTAAAATGACAAAAGATGAATGTTTTAAGGTTTTGAAAGAAATGAAATGGAATAAATCCCCTGGAAATTATGGTTTTACAGTGGAATTTTATGATACATTTTGGCCCGTATTAGGGGATTTGTTGGTAGAAGTATTGAATGAAACATAATGTAAGGGGGGAATTGACGGTATCTCAAAAACAAGGGACTATTACATTGATAGAGACAGAGGGAAAAGATGCGATGCATACGTATTACAAATTATAGACCCATTACATTGTTAAATGTAGATTATAAAATATTATCGAAGGTTTTAGCAACTAGGATTCAAAATGTTTAAAATTAAATAATTCATTATGATCAGGTGGGATATATAAAAGACAGGAATATTGGGGAAGTGGTTCGATTGATTGAGGATATATTATTTTATTCTAAGAATTCCTTGGAGCAAGGACAGGGGTTTTTGATTGCGGTAGATTTTGAAAAAGCTTTTGATTCTGTATCCGATCAATATCCCGTTGGAATCCCATTTTCTTTGCCTTCTTTTAATCACAATATATTTCTGGTCAGTTTCTTCATATGTTTGAATCCATCAATATTTATTGAAAGTGTTCAAATTGTTTGGCTTTGGTGATTTGTTTTGTTCTTGGGTGAAAATATTATATAATGGTATAAGTAGTTGTATTATGAATGGGGGCATTCCACTGGTTATTTTAATATAGAAAGGGGGTCAGACAAGGTGATCCATTGTCGCCCTATTTGTTTTTGGTTACAATAGAATTATTGGCACATGAAGTAAGGAGGGACAAAATAATTAAAGGGATACATTTTGGGGGACATGAACTAAGACAAGTATTGTATGCAGATGATATGACAATATTTTTTGAAAGATATATACTCTATTAAAAGGTTGCAATATATATTTGAAGAATTTGAAAAAGTTAATGGTTTGAAGGTGAACACATTTTATGTATATGGGCAATTCCGGATGAGAGAGGCCAAAAATGGAAAATTTAAAAGTTTATGAAATACAATTTCAAAACATGTTTTGGGTGGACAACGTCTTATATATTAGTGAATAGAAGACCGTTTGTGAATAACTTAATCTGTTTTTCTGAAAGCAGTGTTTGAACTTTTTGGGTTTTCTAGGCTTCAGAATTGAAAAAATGACTAAATTCAATACCAAATCAATAAATCATTGATCCCTGAACTTATTCCTTTGTATACTTTGCAGTTATACTGGTATGTGGATAATCTTCTTATTTTGTAAAGCACTTGTTCCAACTGGAACCAATATTTGCTGGACAGAATGACCAAACCTACTCCAATTTGTATGTAATTCCGTTACCGAAATTCCAAGAAAGTTTTTTAAAGAACTTTAATATTGATGAATTATTCTGTAATTGTAAATCCAATGCTAAAATATGTGTCCTTGAAATCCCAAACACCCAATTCTTTAATATCTTCACCCATTTCTATGAAAACATCGGTAACGGAATTACATGGTAACGGAATTACACCAGTAACGGAATTACATCGGTAGGGGACGCAACATTAATTTGACTTCAGAGTGGGTAGGAAGTTTTTGAAAGAAAGGAACTCCACCTGCTATACAGGGGGGGAAAAAAAATCCAACTTCTGATGAGTAAAAAACAAATTATGAATATAAAGGAAGATATCAAATGAGATAGATCCTCTCTCATGACCTTCTGTTATTTTGCCATAAAAATAGTTGAGAAACAGTTTATCTATTAAACATATGTCAGGCATAGTTTTCACAAAGTATAAACAAAAAAAATCTTGCAGTCTTTGGCAAGAAAATAAAAAATAGATCACCCAACACCAACACCCTCCCCTTGTTGAAGTCTAAGACTGCAGGTAGTATTGAGGAGTCTATATTAGCAATGTCATCAGCAGCGGCATGTAGGACCTCAAATTAAAATGGGTGGTAGTTCAACACTGCAAAGAAAACATGCCAAAAAATTAATTGGCCAAGTGATAGAAGCTGTGGATAGTAACATTACTGTCAAATTATTGAAGCAAACAGTACCAGAGAAGTATGGTTGGCCACATAGTAGATGACTTTGGCTTGAAATCTCATCAGTTGCTCAACTTGAGATTGGTCTAAAAAGACCAAGACTACCAGTACCACTTTGCGCCAGCAGGAGTATTGAGTATAAAGTTTCATCTCATTATCTAGTCAATCCCTTGCTTCTGCTTAAAAGCATTAAGACAATGGGCCCTTTGAAATTCTGTCAATATTATAAGAGGTCACCTGCAAATGTCCAGGATGATCCAGACACAATTGGGCTGATGACAGACTATACTTCGGCTATATTTCAAAGGGCCCATTGCCCTGTTGCCTAATATCAGAACTCAAGGGATTGACTAGATAATGAAAGGAAACCATTCAAATATTATAGCACCATACAGGAACTACACAATAGGTCTACTGGTGAATATTGTTACCGGTAGGTTTTGTCTTTTTAAGCCAAGCTCAAGTTGAGCTACTGATTTGAGAATTCGGGCCAATTACATTATTCACAGGTCTTAGATATGTAAAAGAGCCACAAACAGACAGAATACTCTCCTTCATATAAATGCATGTATCATGCTAACTTATTCACTGGCTTTAAAATGTAGCTTGCCAGTATTATTGCTGATGAATTAAAGTTCAGACAATAAGATTGAACTCTATCCTTGCTGGCCATTTGACTTGTCAGTATTGTAACATACTTTGTTAGTACAATTTATAAATAAGTTTAGGATTTTTAAAACTAATGTTCTTGTACATGCTTCTAACAATTTATTATGTCCAAATTGCATCAAGTAGGTGTACATGATCAAAAAAGTGACTTGGTAGTATTCTTCAGTAGTAGTGATTTTGATCAGATGGATGAGTTTAATTTAGAACCATTTAGTAGATGGCATACAGGTAGACATTATTTACAGGTCTAATAGCATATCATAGATACCCTCAATGAGCCACAAATGGACAGAAGAGATACACTTTCCTTCATATAATTACTCATAACATACTAATTAGTTTCCTGGCTTTTAACTTCCCAGAATTATTGGTATTAACATTCAGACAATAGGATTGAACCCTATCCGTGCTGGCCATTAAAGGGTACCACCACCCAAAAATAATATTCTTATTATAGAAAGGTAACATCTTTAGTATTCCATTCCTTCAACAAGCTCACAAAAATATGTTTTCAGAAAAAAAAATATATAATTGGAAAAAGCATCACCATTCTCAACCATGCTTTCATGCGGTCTGAATTGCGAAGACTATATGCGTGCAGAGCCAGAGCGTTCTGTGCAGAGCGAACGAATCATCCGGGATTCTATTGACGTACGCGTGAAAGCATTGGCGCACTCGCAAATGCTTGGCCCGTATGGAACCAGGAAATAGCAGTGGTTCCGTAAGTGGTGGAAATTAATTGATTTGTTTATGAATTACACAACCCTTTGCAAAATGTCGGGTATCTATTTGATATCACAAAACGGTACCAAAACATATAATAATGTGTTGTCCTTTGCCTGGTGGTCCCCTTTAAACTTACCAGTATGGTTACATACTTTGTTAGTACATGTCCAATGTATAAGTCTTCCCAGGGTTTTCTGAATTCTAATGTCAAGTTGTACACATTGTGTATTGCATGATATACTTCAAGCAATTCATGTTACCCTTGATACATGCATCATTTGACATCTGACTTTGATGTATTGTTCTGCTAAGCACTTGCTTCCCAATCTGTTTTGTCCAAATTGCATAATATCAGGAAGTGTACATGATCAAGTATAAATATCTAGTATAAATAGAGAAATATGTGACCATTGATTTGAGCCAGGACTGCAGAGTTTGATAACAAGGACTATGTAAACGAAGACTGACTTGAATTTCGCAAATACAAATAGGTATTTTTTTAGAAATTTCACACTGCGTTACCAAATTAACAAATTAAGCAGGCGTATTCATATATTACTTCATAATTTGGCATAAAAGTATCTTGCACTTTGGTTTTTATAAATGTTTGAACATAAAAATAACATTTTAAAGGGATTTTAGCTCATCTGGTATTCAAAAAATTAAACTTTTTAAGGTAAATTTCAGAAGGCGTAATTCCGTTACCATTTATGTAATTCCGTTACCGCTGCCTTTTTTGGAAACATGGTCAGTTACGACCAAACAAGATGAACATAAAGGAAAAAATTAATGTTATCATGAAGTTGACACCCATAGCAATGAATTTTAAAATAAATCTACACAAAATGTCTTTTAAATTTCAGAGGAATTCATGTGAAAGTTGAAGGTGGGAAAAAAGGCCCATTCTCTGCCGTAATTCCGTTACCGACGTATCATACGTGCTAGCACTTTCCTCATGTATGAAATTTACATATTTTTGTTTCTATATGACAGAAGGTATATCTCCAGAACTTATTAAAGTGTTGATAAGCCTTTAGGTCATAGGACTAATCCATATTATGAAAAAGAATGAGCAAAATTTCTCTGAATTGTAATTCCGTTACCACGGAATTGCCCATATGGGTGAGGAAACTATAAAAAAAAAATAGATGGGCCTTTATTTGGAAAATTTGTTAAGGAAGTAAACATTTAAGGAGTTCATTTTCAGTCGATTTTAGATTAAAAGATGATCTAAATTATAAAGAAATATTAAGTAAAATTAAAAAGCTTCTAGGTTGGTGGAAACAACGGGATTTGACTAGCATGGGTAAAATACATTTTTTTGAAAACTTATGCATTAACGAAGTTGAATTATGTTTTATCCCTCCTTGTTGTCCCCTTATGGATTTGGGTGCGCTTCGTTATTCCGAAGGTTCGTTATTCCGAACACGCAAATTTCGTATACCTGAGGGTTCGTTAATCCTAAAATGAAATAGGGTTCGTTAATCCGAACATTTGTTGCATTATTCCGAAGGTTCGTTATTCCGAAGGTTCGTTATTCCGAAGGTTCCTTATTCCGAGGGTTCGTTATTCCGAAGGTTCGCTATTCCTAAAATGAAATCAGATTCGTTATTCCGAAGGTTCGTTAGTCCGAAAATAAAATCGGGTTCGTTATTCCGAATGTTCGTTATTCCGAGGGTTCGTTATTCCGAATGTTCGTTATTCCGATGGTTCGTTATTCCGAAGGTTCACTATTCCTAAAATGAAATCGGGTTCTTTAATCCGAAAATGAATTTGGGTTTGTTATAATGCTATAATTTCATATAAAGAGATAAAATAAACTTAACTGTTTGATTGGTCTGGCCATAGGGAGGGAAAGGGGGAGGGGTAAGCTTAATGCAGGCTGTAAATTAAATAAACAAAACACAAATTGTAGTATTTTAACAAACCCGATTTAATTTTCGGATTAACGAACCCTATTTTATTTTCGGACTAATGAACCTTCGGAATAACGAACCTTCGGAATAACGAACCCGATTTTGTTTTCGGATAAACGAACCTTCGGAATAACGAACCCCTCGGAATAACGAACCTTCGGAATAATGAACCTTCGGAATAACGAACCTTCGGAATAACGAACCTTCGGAATAACTGAACCTTCGGAATAACGAACCTTCGGAATAACGGACTGTAACCTTGTTAAACCCGTTGCATACTTTTTAAATCTTGGTATGAGAAGTGAGAATTTACTTACAATATTGATATATATCATGCGATTCCGAGAGATTGGAAAAATTAGTTAGGTTTGATACAATTTTGTGAGGTAGACTTAATAAATTATACTATAAATGTATATCTTTTGGACAAAAAAATGAAGCTTTAAGGATGTACCATCAAGAAAAATATATGATTATTGTATTAGAGAATTGCAAAAGTCACATGATTTACAGATAAGAGATGGACAAAATAATTATAATTATACAGATAAAGAAATGAAATAATGTTTTTTTTAGACCAAGAATAAGGGGAAGTTTCTACAAGCTTTTAAGCAGACTGGGTGAAAAGGGAACAATTTTAGTTACCTAATAGCGAAAGTTTGAGCAGATTTGGATAATCCGATCAAGAATTATGATTTTATTATCAAATTCTTGTTTGCTGCCCTCTTAGTCGGCTCTTTGCTAAATCTGTGATGTCACAGATGAACAACTTCCATTGGAACTGTACAATAAAACTTAACCAAATTTAACTTTTCATGAAAAAGCATCATCCCTCTATTCTTATTCTCAGATATGTTAGAGAAGAGGTAAATGTGCATGCATTTAGGGTAAAACTTCCTCAACTGGTCCAGTGAATTCCACGAAGAATGAAAAAATAGGAGAAAAAAAAGTGTGTGTGTGTATACAAATAAATTATAAAAATCGTTAAGTATTAACTAAAATTATATTCAAAGGAAATTTGGGAAATTTTCACGCGAAGAGTGAATATTGCTTGAGTATATATTAAACCATCCAGACAACAAAAGATGTAATTGTTTTGTGTATGATATCATTAACCACATTATGGGGGCTGGTAATATCGATGACATGTGAAAACAAATAGTTTGATGGGTGGGTTGTCTATGCCTTCAAAGTAGTCAGTAAAAAACAAATCATTTGCAAGCTAATTAATCTGTCTAATTGGTAGGAATGAGACAAATTAACTCAGCGAAAAACAAAATAACGCGTGGTTCGGAGAAGCATGAAACTGAAAGGCAATGCTACCTAGTGTTGTAAAATGTTCTCGTCTGAAAATGTTATACCATACTTTCCAACATTCCGTAATTTCCAGGCGTTTTTCAAAATCATTTTTGTTGTTTTTTGTTCAGAGCGCTTTGCAATATTGGCAATACTTGGTGTAATCGATCAGCCCATAAGGCCTACCCGTTAAGCCCCCCTAAAACCAATAATCCACCAACTAAAACCGCATTAAACACACCCTTTAATAGATTGCATAGATAGCTCTAAAAATGCCAGTGACGCAAACCAGTGCATATAACAATGCAACATTTCTACACAGTTTCTAATAGTCCTTGGTCCGGTCGTATCGTTAAAATATATCAGGGGAAAGTCTATTTGAAATAAATGATAAAGATCCAATACAGTCCCTGACATCATAACATTCAACTTCACAAGAAAAAAGGAGCCTGCATTAAAATATGAATAATAACATTATTAGTGTTTTATTTCATTTTTTAATTCACAACGATATTGTAATGTTTGTTTTGTTTGTTTGTTTATTTTATTTCCACTTTTTCACATCAATACAAAGAAACATCATACAAATAAATAAAATGAGTAACATGTAAGTTTAACAAAATATGTTTCTAATTAAAATACAAGCAAAAACAAATATATTAATTGGTGCCAATCCATCGTGAAAATAATCTGCATAATATAAAATAAGAAATAAGGGGGAGAATGGATATCTTATGTAATGCTTGGTAAGTTTCTTATAAAGGAAAAAGCAGGAGACCACATGTCGTAAGCGTAAAAGCTTGATGATGACTGTGGCCTCTGCCGAGTTAGCAAGTAAAGAACAACCTATGCAAGGGACGCGATTAAAAATCCATTTATCAATTGTATTATAAATGTGTGTGTTATATTCAAAATTAAATAAAATATAGGTAAAATAATTCAAAGTGAGCATGGCTGAATTAATTTCGAGTGAAAATAACAAAATATGTTTCGTATTGAGAAGTGCATTTGTGCATAGTGCAAAACTTTAGCTTGGTGCATAGAACAATAAGAGACTAATATCGTGAAATTAAGTGTGTGGTGGTTTCAATTACGTGTAATAATATTAACATGTATTAAAATGTATGCAGGGCCCTTTCCTATTGACAAACAAAATAGAACAATTCCAAGATATAACAAATCAAATTATTTAACATTTCTATGTAAGATCTAGCAAACTATACTGAGTTAACAAATATGTTTTCATATTAGCTTTAAATGAATAAAGGGAGGTCCTAATTTTAATATGGTTAGGTAAGTTATTCCAAATATCTGGTCCATGGTGTCTAATTGATCGTAGGGCTAAACTAAGTTTGGGATTATTAAGATGGTAATCATGAGCATGTCGAGTTAAATATGAGTGTACGTTTATATTTAATAAATAAAAGTTTAGGAAAGATGCTGGAAGTGTTTTGGAAGTGTACTTATACATAAAAATGGCAGTTTGGAGCGTATGTATGTCATAAACCTTTAACGTTTTTAATTGACTAAATAACGGGTTAGAATTTGCAAGATAATTAGAGCGTGTACAAATACGAATTGCTCTCTTCTGCAGAAGAAATATTGAGTTTATTTTCATTTTACTACAGTTTGCCCATATAATATTACAATATGTTATATACGGTAAAATTAAAGTATTATAAAGAGTAAATAAAGATTTATCATTTATCAAATATTTAATTTTATACAAAATACCAATATTCCGGGATATCAAAATAGTTATATTATAAATATGTTCATTCCAAGACAAATTTGAGTCAATAGTAACTCCTAAAAATTTAGTTGACTGTTTTTCTACCAGGGATAAACCATCTATAAACAAAATTTGACTTAACAATGTACAGCAAACTATGTCCACTGAAAACATGACGGATTATGACCCCATGAGACGACTCCATACGATATCAACCCCCCCCCCCCCCATAAAGGATAACGTTCTTGAAATTCGTGTCGCAGATGTTATGTAATTAATATTTGGTACAAATTGAATGGGATTTCAAAGTATATTTTAAAGACATAATAAACTTTGTTTTATCAAAACCAAACATCACATTTAATTTTGTTTTCATTTTAAAGAATGTTTGAAACTTTCAGCTGTGTGGAGGGCGCCATGTTGTGTTAACGGTTGCTTTTTTAATGAAAACGGCCCTGTAACTTAGCCTCTTTTTTTACAATTTCTACCATTCAAGCATCACTGAATTATAGATATTATTTGTCATGATAACTTACAAGTTTTAGTTACTAATTGACCAGAACTGAACTATCCCTTTAAAACAATTCCATGGACACACCCAATTGGTTCGTTTGTTTGCCAAAAACCCTATATATTATAGCTATAATCCCACTCTAATCGTCTACGATTGGCACTCGGCAACACTATTGTTGATTACATATTGTTTTGGACGGTATAAATAGTATAGGCCGGTTTGGTAATTGAGACACATTCATATTACAGAATTGAGACAAATTCATATTAAGCAAATAATTACCGTTGGTGAAGGTGATGGGACAATCTATCACTTCCAAGGCGATCTGGATGTAGCTATCTTTCCGAAGCGAAGCTGAGGAAAGATAGCGTATACATTCAGATCGCCGAGGAAGTGATAGATTGCCATCGCCTGAAACCAAAAGGTGATTATTTGCTTTATATTCCACATCAAACGGTAGATCTAGTCTATAAGCAGGCCTAGTCTAACGCAAGTCTTAATTACAGCTGTTACTACTACTAGGTTTGATCTACTTACCAACATCAATGTTATTCCAATTTCCAATGTGTATGTTGTTTCCAGCATTCGCAATAATCTTGGAACACTTTACTTTCACTCTCAAGCAAAAAAAGTTCCATTTCAGCTCCGTTAGAACTCAAATCTTACGTCGAACAACAGAACAAGCAATTAAACAATAACAACGCAGCAAACCTAACCGTGTACTGTACGATACGTATGCATACACAGTGCATGCATAGCGTATGAGCTTGAAACAGTGTGCTACGTACGTGTAACATGCACAACGAATACAATTAAATTTGTAATTCGCGCGCATAGAGAACCCCGCCACATCATTTGGGTACGGAATTTGACTAGCCACACACGAGCTCCACAGTCAAGTCAATGCAACCGCAGTGAAAGTGCGTTGCACTCACTAGATAGTACTTTTTATCTAGTGAGTGCAACACACTTTCACCAAAGATATCTACAGAGTGTAACGAAGTTTTCTTCTCCCATCAATGATGGGCGAAACTATGCTTCATCACGTGATTAACTTTTGACCAATCGTAGAGCAAGATTCTTAGTATGTGGAATATAATACAATATAACAGGTGACTGTAATAAATATCAACTTGACATCTTCGGTACATTATCGGTATTTCATGATTTAGGAACGGGTAAGTTTTGTTTCCTCTATTTGCCATTTTTTTAGGATGAGTTGCATTAATGTCACATTAATCATCACACTTTATAGAATATGACACCCTAAAATAATATAAGTAAATTGAAAAAGGGCTCTATTACTTTTGCGTGCTCTACATGTATAATATTACTCATTTGCTTGTATTTACATCAATACATGTTAAAGGCATGTATCACATTTGTCAAGAAAGATCATCGCGTATTTTGTGGAAATATAATATGTAAAAATAGTTTGTATATATAATTACATATTGGCCTTTGTATTCTACTATTCAATGAATTTAATAAAAATCGTGTTTCATATAAATATTAACAATAATAAAACAAACGTAAGATAATTAAATCTTATTGTAGTGTAGAATCATCTTATAAACTTCAAACCCAACATTTAGATATGTTCTTGTGTTATCCTGTTTGGAAGGTGAGGAGAAAAATGCTAATCTATCTTTAGCTATCTTTAGTCCCTAGTTTGTTTACTGCTGGAGATAAATGTATTTATTTTTGGTTGATTCTTTCTTTTGACGATTTGTTTAACTATGCTGAATTAATTAAAGAAATATTGGTATAAATCATGCAATAACACTTTAAAGCAGCTGGACCTACTTCATTTGATAGCATGTACTGAAAATAATATTTGTCTGTTTCTTGTACATGTAAACTCAAATCTGTCGTACAAGACCATGGTGTAAAGCAGATTTTCAGACCATTGTAATATTTTTAAAAAGAGGCTTTAATATCAGTCAATCAATCAATTATACATTATTGAATTAATAACTTTTGCCTACGGGAACCTGGTGGGCTATGTACATTATCCAGTCTATGGGAATTTCAGAATATTGAAGTAAAAGTGTTAAATAGTTTGTTTGTTTATTTGTTTATCTCTTTCTTTCTTTCTTTCATTGTGTGGGATTGTTTGTTGTTGTTCTAAGCATTCTTTATGTTTGCTACTTTTTTGTGTGTAATTTCCTAGATTGGTGAAAATGATTTCCCCGATGAAGATGGTGGCATCTTTCCATGCCGTCTCTCTCATCCTTGCTAGTATTGCCTCAAGTAATCCCGTGAACATTGACCAGGGCTCTCGAAACGACTTCGACCAAATTCCTGATCGCCTCCTTGGCATGCACTACGCAGAAGCCAATACGCTCGGAATGAAACTCGAGATCCCGGCCCTTGGTGTCGAAGTTGGTGCGAATGGTATGGAAGTTGATGCGCATGATCTTGAAGATGATGCAGATGGTCTCGAAGTTGACGCGGATGATCTCGAAGTTGATGTGGATGATCTCGAAGATGATGCGGATGGTCTCGAAGTTGACGTGAATGAAGACGAAGTTGATGGGAATAGTGTCGAAGTTGACACGAATGGAGACGAATTAAATGAGAACACTGACGTGGTAGATAGGAATGATGCCGAGGTAGGTGCGTATGGTGGCAATGATGATGATATCAGCGATGAAGTTGCTGCGAAGCATGCCAACTACTTCCTTGACGATAAGATGTTTATGCCTCGCGGCATAGGCATTATTAGCTGGATCCTGCAAAGCATTGCTTCAAGTCCAAATGACAAAATTACAACGGAGCAAATCATTGGTATCAGCGACGGTGCAATAGGCGCAGTAGCACTACCACCCGCATATTTTAGGCAAGGTAACATGCTGGATACTGGGCGCGGTCAATATGGACAAGCAGTGCAGATCAACCGTCACATTCCGGGCAACGAACCCGACGTTGCATACGATCCCGGGTATGGCTACAGCTCCGACTACGAGGTCGACTACGAGAGTTCAACCACTTCGAGCACCAGCGACCAGGGTAGCGTTTCCGAGGAGCGTAACCACGGTGACTCACATAGCGACGGACTTGACAGCAATAGCAGTGAGGAACACAGCAGTAATGATGGTGACAGCGGAAAGACTAGCAGCATTGAAATATAACTTAAATATTGGTTTTTAGCCTTACAAGCCTTGCTTCTATACTGTTCCCTTTCATTCACTTTCATTCACTTTCATTTTTATGAATATGTACCCTTCATTATTAGTAAAAAATTGAGTAATGATGATGCCTTTGGCATTCTTTGTGCATATGGCCATTTTCACAGTGTGATTCATGCCTTAAAGGGATCTAGTAACATTGTCAAAATCCCAAAAACATAGTAAGAACTCTAGCTGTTCTCACATACTGTACCTTGTATTTGTATTACCAATACAAGCATGGAACAGGTTTTGGTTTTCTGAATTTCTCTTTCGTTAACAAAATATTTAGGATTGAAGTGGTCAGATTTGACATTATCCACTGGATAATTAAAACTGTGTAGGCCTACAAAGTCAGTGCAATGAGTTGGTGAATATCACTTTGCATTTACTTGGTCATATGACAATACCATGGAATGTTCACACATCACTCAATGGACATATCAGACTACAGAAGTACACATTTTACAACTCTTCTCCAGTTTTTGCACATGTCAAAAAAGTTACTACATCTCTTTAACGATACTGAGTACTCCATGTCAGTTATTAACTCACTGGAAGGAAAAACAGACAATTAATAACAACAAAATACTAAGAGATAAATCATTTTATATATGTCAGATCTTTAATCATCTGATTTTCACAAATATTTCACGAGACAAAAACAAATATTTACAAATTCATTTTAGAAAATATATTCAACTTGCAAAAAAAAAAATGTTTGTAATGCATGTATATTTATTTACAGTTATTACGTGTACAGTTGAACTTGGGGCCATCTACAAAGTACGTACGCAATTGTTTGTCCAAAATTGACCACCCCCCTCCCCCCTGTACGCACTTTTTTTTGCATGTGGTTGAATGCAGCGTACGCATCAGCGTGAACTCCCCCTCCCCCCCCTCTTGTGCGTACGTACATTGTAGATGGCCCGCTTCATTACAAAGAGCTCTGATATACTAGTAACAAAACACTCTTTATAACAAGGTTATTTTGCTGGTCCCAGCTGGTTGCTTATTATCAAAATGCATGCAGAGCTATTGGAATGTTTTATGCAGAGAGGTGAGAGGGGCTCCCATCTCTCATGTAGATATATCAGCAGTGACGGAGCTATGGGGTCATGGGGGAGGTGCTTGCTGCCCCCCCCCCCCCCCCCCCCCCAATAATCTGACAAAAAACAATAACAAACACAAGGGTATAAGCTGTGAAAAAATGTAAGGTTTGCCCCACAATAATTTGCATGCCACCACCCCCCCCCCCCCCCCCCCCCCCTCCCCCAATCAGTCCGACACCCCTACGCCACTGTGTGGCAGAACAGTAACTTTACCTTTAGGGATCGATCCGACTATCTTGGTAATTAGATCTTGACAATATTTCTATTTTAATTACAGCACCCAAATTACACATCTGCTACTTCCAGCATTAGAGCTCTACTCAGATTTATGACCAGATTACTACAAATCCCTGATAAAACCACAATTTTAGTAAGATTTTCTGATTAGGGTATTTCTGAATTCTCCAAATCTTAAAGGGGTAGTTCAGTTTTGGTAAAGAGGGCGCTGCACAAAATAATTTGTTTGTGAGATAATGAAAAACTGAGTGTAAAATTTGAAAGAGCATACACTTTTAATGACAGAATAAACTTGATTTTATCAAAATTGGTTCAGAAATGGCTGAAATATCAATAAATATATCCGATCAGAATAAATCTGGGGCCAAGATTTATTCGATGATTTTTGTATTTATTTAGAAAATGCTTACACTTTTTCAAAAAATTTCAGAAGGTATTTTTAAATAGGTGTTGATGATCTCTCTATTTAATAATTATTTCTACATGCATAATTTTGAATGAAAATGGTTCAAACCGATGCTTTTTTAGAGAGTGCCTTCTTGTGTTTTAATGGCTCTTTTTGAATGATAACAGGCTTTTTACTTAGCCGAAAACATAATGCCTCTGGCCACTTTGTTGGCGGAGGCATAAAAAGGGTAAGAAATCCAGTGACGACGATGCATCAACAAAGTCAACTATTTGCTCAATTCTTTGACAGCTTTTCATTTGCTGACCTCATAAAAGTTTCTGGCAACAGGTCATATATGACAGAGTTATTTACGTATTATTAATATGTGAAATACTCATGACTGTCATTACTTTTTCATGTTCTTACGTACGATTCAAATAAAATCAAAATTTGTTGCTCTCACTATTTTATTTCCCAGTCTGCTTATTGTTGCATGTGGATACACACCGGGGGGGGGGGGGGGGGGGGGGGGGGGGTGTTTCACAAAGATCCCAAGTCGATCTTAATGCTAAGTTGGACTTAAATTATGGAAAGTCATCAGTTTCTTTGTAAAATTGTTAAACAAGTTCTTTAGACAGGCGTACAATTTTGATAAAAAAATCGTTAACATTTTCTTTTATCAAAAAGACTTCAATGCGAAATTTAGTGTAAGTTTCAAATATTCGCATATATGGGCTCTTGAATATGTTCAATTCCAAACCTACAAATGGCTTTCCATAATTTTTAAGTCCAACTTAGTGTTAAGTTTCAATTGGGATCTTTGAGAAACACCCCCGGTAATTAGTATGTTGCAAGCATTTTTCTGCTAGTTGGAAAACACATTGAATAAAACTCCGTAAAAACTCTGTATTGAAGCGGAAGCTAGCTGAAAAGTGTAAACAAGATTTGGCGTAGTTGCGGATCTTGCCATAGATATGCAGGGTTATGCATTGTCTGCCAACTCATGAATAGTTGATATGGACTGTATTTAAATAGATCAGGCTCAACCAGATGGCCAAGCAAACAATAGATATTGCATGACAAAGTGTACAGAGTTTGATTCAATACCAAGTATAACTGTAATTATTTTTAGCATTAGAGTGGAACCTCTTTACAAACAGCACCATTATGATGGTAATTACAGGCTGCAAAGTTTACTGTATTTTTATTTCTTATTGCCCTGATTTAATGAGATCATAATATAATACAATACATTCAACGGGACTAAGGTGCTCATTATAATGAGGTTCCACTGTAAAAGTCCTCTATCTGGTCAATATCCTAATTTCCACTTGTATCCGCCTTTTCATTGTTATCTTCTTCCTCCTCCTCTTCTTAATGGGATGAAGATGATGGTGATGATGATGGTGATGATGATGGTTATGATGGCGGTGATGATGATGATGGTGATGATGATGGCAGTGATGATGATGATGATGATGATGATGATGATGATGATGATGATGATGAATATCTGCTTCTCCTATCCTTCATCCACCTCTTCATCATCACGATTTTCTTCCTCCTTCTCTTCATGGGATGATGATGATGAAGAATAACAGTCAACCTCTTTCACTCTAATCCACCTTTTCAAGTTCATCATCATCTTCTTCCTCCTTCTCTCCTTATAGGACAATGATGATGATGAAGAATCACTATCCTCCTCCTATCTTTCACTCTTATCCACCTCTTCAACATCATCATCATCTTCTTCCCGCTTCTCTCGTTATAGGACAATGATGATGATGAAGAATCACTATCCTCCTCCTCCCATCCTTTACTTTTACCCACCTCTTCCTCATCTTCACGGAATGATGATGATGATCGAGCATCACAATTTTTTTCTCCATCTAATCACTGTCCTCCAACTCACTCTCACTTTCTTCTTCACTCTCACTTTTGTCCTCATCGCCATCTGTCTCGTCTTCGTCGTCATCACCATCGTCATCATCATCATCTTCCTCCTCCTCATCGTCGTCAGATGATGATGATGATTCACTGACTTTTCTCCGCTTTGATGATTCCTTCACCAGCTCTCGAGCTAGCATCTCCCTGGATTTGACCTGCATGCGTGCTGCTGAGAGGGCGCTCTGTGTCACACCAAATCCGCGCAGATATGTCAAGACCTAGGAAAAAGTATAAAATCAGAAATTTGTATTATAAATATCAAAGGGAAATAATCACAAAAAATAGTGAAATTAAGAAAAACCCCTCAAAAAAAAATCAGAAACTCGAGTTTGATCGATTATATCTCAATTCTTATGAAATCACCACTGTACATGTGCTTCATATGTCAGTAAGGCATTCGACTGTGTAAGCCAATCTCAAATGTGCAATACAACGACAAAGATGGGGTTCCCAAGTCACATTGTTGTACTGATCAGAAATCATAACCAAGAATCTACAGTGAGAACCAGTAGTGGGGATACTGAGTGGTTTTAAATTGGCAGAAGTGTACATCAGGACTGTATACTGTCTCCAAACCTGTTTTAATGTGTAAACTAAGGACATGAGAAATTACTTGATTCCCCCCTATAGGTTTTCACATCTGGTAAGCCACCGGTAAGGTTATGAATGTTTATTTTAATGTTCATTATTACAAGGATTTTAATAGAGGAAAGAATATGTAGCTGAAAAAGTGATTATCCTCTAAAAGCCTGGAATTGTAATTACAAGGATTTTTTTCATCCATAGGGAAACTGACCTGAAGCATATACGGTAAATGAAAAATGAGCAAAGAAAATAGGGTTTCTCCGGGATTTGAACCAGAGACCTCCGCATTGCTAGACCGGTGCTCTTCCAGCTGAGCTATAGAAAGCACTGGTGCTGTGTTCGTCCCTGAAACCCCTTAACTTTTCAATGTTCGGGTGGTAAGAAGCTAATATTATAAACCTGACGCAAACCCGAAGGATTAAAATCAACTTGCGGATATGCGCGAGGGATCACCAAAGCGATGCAGCTGGAATAGCACGGGTCTAGCAATCCGGAGGTCCCGGGTTTGCGGAATCCCAGAGAAACCCTATTTCCTTGGCTCATTTTTAATTTTTACAAGGATTTTCATCGGGACTTACCTTCCTGTCTGCACCCCCTTTCCACAACTTGAGGCCGACGGAGCTCTGCACAAGTTTGAACTTTCCTGGCTTTCTGTGAAATAGTGCTATCGCCAACATCAGAACCAGACGCTGGGTTTCATGTTTCTTCTGGTCCCTGCAGGCGCAACAACAAAAACAAGAAGAGACACTCAGACACACAAATTGTACTCATAATAATAATAATATTTTTATAGCACTTAATACAGGCTTACTAAGCGCAAACTATTATTATTACCCATGGTCATCAGGTTCAGTTCAAACCAACACAGACTTGCAACACACTCCCTGGGAAGCATACTAGCCATATGCTGTCAATGGTGCAAAGGCCAATAAATATCAATTTTGCAATCTCTCTTACATTATATCCTTGGTGACTTTGGTCTTTACATCTTTTGCCTTTATATCCACATTAAGGTGTACATAACTGTGCAATGATGGCAGATTTAAACAGTTCATTTTGAGAATTTATTCATTACATTAGAACCTCTTTACAATGAGCTCTGATATAACAAAACCCTCTTATAACAAGGATATTTTGCAGGTCCAAGCTCTTTATAGTATTTGGTTTCTGTACCTTGATATAGCACTATACCCCATATAACAAGGTAGTTTTCATGGTCCCAATTAAGGTCCTTGTTATGAAAAGGTTTCACTACCTTCATTTCTGTAGAGACCATCGTGGGAATTAAAGCAGGTCTGAAATCTAAATAATGTCTTTTATTCATTGTGATGGGTGTATAAACTTTTCATGTGAAATAGGCTTTTACTGATACACCCTATTTCATTTTCCCACAATGTGTATGTTTGTTATTACTTTGTTTTCTATATATTTAATTATCTACATTGTAATTTGTAAATGTTTATAACCTGTTTTGTTTTATACTGAAATTGAAATAAAATGGATCAATCAATCAATCAATCAATCAATCAATCAATCAATCAATCAATCAATCAATCAATCAATCAATCAATCAATCAATCAATCAATCAACCAACCAACCAACCAACCAACCAACCAACCAACCAATCAATCAATCAATCAATCAGGGTTTGCCTAAAGGTAGGAAACTCGCCTGCTTGGTCTCTTTGTCCCAGAGAGGATGGCACTGAGAATCCTGCAGGTTATTGGCATGAAGGCCCTTGGTATATCACGATACCTGATATAATTGGGTAATTTTCATGGTCCCAACCCCAAGGTCCTTGTTATAACAAGATCTCACTGTACTGATTTATTTAGACTCTAAGATAGCGTAATGGGTATTGAAGCATGTTTGCCTGTGGAGAAACTCACCTGCTAGGTCTCTTTGTTCCAGAGAGGACGGCACTGAGGATCCTGCAGGTCATTGGCATGAAGGTCCTGTACCTTGATATAGCACGATACCTGATATAATTTGGTAATTTTCATGGTCCCAACCCCAAGGTCCTTGTTATAACAAGATTTATTTAGATTCTAAGAGACCGTAAAGGGAATCTAAGCATGTTTGCCTGTGGAAAAACTCACCTGCTGGGTCTCTTTGTTCCAGAGAGGACGGCACCGAGGATCCTGCAGGTGATTGGCATGAAGGCCCTGTACCTTGATATAAAACTCACCTGCTTGGTCTCTTTGTTCCAGAGAGGACGGCACCGAGGATCCTTCAGGTGATTGGTATGAAGGCCCTGTACCTTGATATAAAACTCACCTGCTTGGTCTCTTTGTTCCAGAGAGGACGGCACCGAGGATCCTGCAGGTGATTGGCATGAAGGCCCTGTACCTTGATATAAAACTCACCTGCTAGGTCTCTTTGTTCCAGAGAGGACGGCACCGAGGATCCTGCAGGTGATTGGCATGAAGGCCCTGTACCTTGATATAAAACTCACCTGCTTGGTCTCTTTGTTCCAGAGAGGACTACCGAGGATCCTGCAGGTGATTGGCATGAAGGCCCTGTACCTTGATATAAAACTCACCTGCTTGGTCTCTTTGTTCCAGAGAGGACAGCACCGAGGATCCTGCAGGTGATTGGCATGAAGGCCCTGTACCTTGATATAAAACTCACCTGCTAGGTCTCTTTGTTCCAGAGAGGACGGCACCGAGGATCCTGCAGGTGATTGGCATGAAGGCCCTGTACTTCTCCAGCTGGTACTCCCAGGAGAAGTAGGTGCAAGTCTTCACGTCCGTCTCCTCCGACTCCGTCTTCTCCGCCGCACGCATCTCCTTGGAGACGCAGCGCACGATGTGGTCGACCATCGTCGTCTTGGCCTTCGTGGACTTGTTCCACAACCCGGAGTAGAGGATGGGGTACTTGGACATCTCCAGGTTCTTGTAGCACCGTGTCTTCCACGTTTCTCTGGGCTCCTGGAGATAGGATTTGGTTCAGGGGGTGTTTCACAAAGGTTTAAAGTTGAACTTAACTCTTAAGTTGGACCCAACTATTATGGAAAGCTGTTACATTTCGTTGTAAAATTGTTGGAACAGGTCTTTTAAAAGGCATACATTTTGATACAAATCAATAATATTTGATATTATCAAGGACCCACCGGGTACCCGTAGGCAATGGGTTAATGCAATGCTCAAAATTAGCACAGGCCCACTGGCCAAGGACGAAGGGCCACCAAATTTCATTGATGCTAAATTCTATTCGCTTGAATAGTTAACCAAAAATAACAGAATTCTTCATACTTTTTCTCTTTTTCTGGCCACTAGATTCAGGTTTGGTGGGGCTAGAATTTTGAAAATTCTGTTTGTTTAACTTTGTATTTGCCCGACTGGGCCACAAGGCAAACAAGTTCATTTCTAGAATTGGTTAATGTATTCCTAGATAATTAAACATACACATTACACAGTACTCACCCTCTCCTTTTTCCCATCCTCTGTTATGCCAATGCCAATTAGCGTACCAGGCTCAGGCTTGACTTTACACGTGCTGCTAGAACGATACCCTGGCCATTTCTCCAGGGTGCCTATACCACTTCTTCGCACAACCGAAGTTGCCGCTGCTGCTGATGATGATGACGACATGTAAGTTCTTGCGCTGCTGCCTAATGATAATCTGGCTCGTGCTGAGCCGTCGGTCCTCACGGCTGGCCTAGTGGGCGCCACCTTGGCAACGGCCGTCGTCCTCTGCACCCCGCCAACCATCTTCTGGACCCCGGGGTGCTGGGGGAGAGACACGATCCCCGGCTTATTGTCCCCCGCTCCATCTGCGGAGGTCGCATCCTTCATCGAGTAGGGATGGTCCAGACCGGCTCTGGCTTGCAGCGCTTCCTCTGCATTCTGCAGATCGTACAATGAAAGAACAGGTGTCAATGCTTTATTTTAAAGAAAATATCTTCATACTCCCCGTAGTTCTAGTGTTTTTATTCAGTCACTAGAATTTATAAAAAATATACTGTAAACGTTGTTATCTTCGCGTGATTAATATTTCGCGCTGAGCGACACAAAAACACATTCGCTGCTTTTTAATTTAGCGGGCGAGCTAGTGTTCACATTGTAAATCGCGCATTTATATACACGGTTTTAATATTCGCGGACGCCTACTTCAACTACAGTAGACCAATTTCACTGCTCCCAGTTAGTAGCATTTATTATAAGTAGTGTTATAGTGAACGAAGGGAAAGGTTCAACAGATTTTGTTATGTGTAATGAAATTGTGTATTTTCAAGGCAATAACAGTTATAATGAAAAACCCTACTCTACAGAACAAGTAATAACTATAATTTGTTTTATCTTTGCCACTCTACCCAGGATTGACACTGAAAATGCTTGGGCAGGGGCCTACTGAGAATGCATGTTATTCCAATATCAAATAGGCCTACAGTGAAGGCTCATGATAATGAGCACCTAGGGCCAATTAAATTTACCTCGTTATATCGGGGCTTAAAAATAATACAATAGGTAAAACCTGGACCTGTAATTACCTTGGTATGTCATGTACCTCGAATACAGGGCTCGTTTTAAAGAGGTTCCACTGTAGTCCAAGACGACTTCACAAAGATTTAAAGTTGAACTTAACTTTAATTTGGACCTAACTTTCAAGAAAAGCTGTTAGTTTCTTTGTAAAATTGTTAACAAAGATATTTTTAAAAGGCATACATTTTGACTAAAATCAGTCTTATTTGATAAGATCAAGGAGCCTTAAAGTTGTTGATATAATGTTTTGTTGGAAGTTTAAAATACTTGGGATTGTTTTGCTTTTTAATATGTTTTATTCCGAGACTACAAATGGCTTTCCCTAATTGTATGGTCCAACTTATAAGAGTTAAGTTCAACTAAGAATCTTTGTTAAACACCCCCAACCTTTATAACATGTATTCTCTTACCCTTTTCACTCCTCCTGCGTTTGCCACAAACGCTGGTCCAAACCTCGGGCTCTGCACACCAGGCACTGTGCCTGTAGCTGCTTCCACCTCCACCTCGGTGAATAACGGGACCTCCTTTTTGACAACAGGAGGGTACACTTTCTTTGGGAACTTCCTTGGAACTTTCCTCTGAACACCGGGTGATGACACTGGCGATGACATATGGGCAAAGCCTCTGGAGGGCGTTGTATTTATTTCTATCGCAGGCGCCTCGGGCTCCGGTACCATCTCGTCGGGAAGCATCTCAAGAGAGGGACTGTCCCTCAGCGGGTACGGAGGATCTCTCCCCGTCTTCTGTTTCCAGAGTTCCCCGTAACGCTGGATGTATTTCATGTGGATGGTGTAACCTGAGGGTTTTTATTTAGGAAATAAAGAGAAGTTTGTCAAGCCACATGATTTAAGGTGCATTGCCTGATTTCATTCAATAGAGAACTTCAAACAGAGGGAAATCTCTTTTTTGAATCCCTTTTACTCATTTCATACAAATAATAGGCAAACATAGAGAAAAAAAAGAAGGATATAGGCTTTCTAAAACCTGCAAGTCAAGGGGCTAATGATGCTACGTTAGCGGACTTTCTAATGAAACAGTACAGGGCAGATTTTGAATTTAAATGATGAGCAAAGAAAATTGGTCTTCGCCATAAATTGAACCCAACAATTTGGATAGAGCCAGATACTTTTACTAGTCAGGCAACGTGTAAGTTCAAATTGTACTTGTCCTCCACTGATTTTCACTTGCTCTGGGCAATAAAGCAAGTGAACTCATAGCCCTACAGAGTGGTCCTCTTACCTCTTGAGCTACAAAGCTCTTATTGTACAGCATGAATTCTGAGAAATTATGCTAATCAAAAGCTATCCATCAATAAGATATGCTCATAATGCTAGTCAGAAGCTATCCACTATTCACACTATTCATGTTCATAAAACTTGTCAGAAGCTTTGCTTTAATAAAAAAAAACATCTATAGACATAAGAAAATTATGTCATAATCACAAATCTGTGGGTCCTAAATATTTGTGTTGTTGTTGTTGTTGTTGCAATGCTGAATTATATCAATTTTTATAGAACAGAGTCCAAAGGAAATTTAAAGCGAGGGAGTTCAACAGGTTTTTTCAATTTCTGTATTTTTAATATGGATAAATAACTTAAACTGAATTTTCCCAGGTTAAGTTTGAATGGAGCTAGGATTAAAAACCAAATCTAAAACTGTTCCTTGTAACAGGTTGAAAAAATTCACAGGGCTCAGGGCAATTTAGCCCCTAAAATGCCAAAAAGAGCCCCCTTAAAATAATAAAAGAGTGCCCCCTATGTTTGCATGGAGGTCAATGCGAAACAAAGTTTAGAGTGCAATTTTTATATGCAGGCAAGCTTGAAAAGTAACCCCCCCCCCCCCCCCCCCAAAAAAAAAAAAAAAAAAAAAAAAAAAATACAAATAAATCAATAAATAAAAAATAAACAATTAATTTGTCCCCTAGTTCCTTGTATTAACTTACTCTTCATGACGGAGACACACTGAGAGCAGCAGTAGCTGTACTTGGTGATGTCGTTCTCGTTCACTGGGAATTCCATTTCCTTCAGGGCTTGCAGAACAGTCTGCTCCGGGTTGATGTGGGCGCTCAAGGAACGCCAGTGGTTGCGAGAGGAGTAGGGCACTTCTCTGCATGTGAAGCAGTAGAACTTGTTCTTCACTCTCACTTTCGCACTCATCTTGGCAGCCGACTTGTGTTCTAATCAACTGTGAAACATGAAGCATCAAACATTGCAATATAAACTAGAAATTGCGCGCTCGGCGGGTCGCGCAGCCGAGCACATGTATCCCCCGAACCAATTGCATTGCACTTTTGTGGGTTGTAATATTGTGAACTGAACAAGTTTGGTGGTGTACGTTGTTCTACTAGGCTGGCAGTAGCCTTTGGGCAAGGCCTCGCGCGCTGTTTGTCCTCCGAGCAGGGTCTGATTAATAGACAAGGCGATGTGCGCTTACAGCAGTGATCGCTGGACTGAGCCGCGTCAGCGGCGAGGCCTTTGCTAACTTGCGGAGCTCATTAATATTGGCATATGTAAATTGTGTGATTGTATGAGTTATGTGTACATGTACGCTATACGATCTCAGAACCGATTCTTCTCGGAACCGAGACATGGGTATGGAATCAGAATCGACTCCAAGCTGGGGCAGAACCGCCCAAGCCTACTTCATACCAAATAAGAAAATAATCGGACAAGAACTCGGACCTGTAGAGCGGTCACAAGGTAATCTTAACTATTTCTTTATATCATGGTTACCATGGCAACCATGAATCCGCCCCACACCAAAATCAATAGGCTTCATCCTCTTTCCTTAATACACCTTCATACCAAATAAGAAAATGATCGGACAAGAACTCGGACCTGTAGAGCGTTCACATGGTAATCTTAACTATTTCTTTATATCATGGTTATCATGGTTACCATGGCAACCAGGACTCCGCCCCACACCAAAATCAATAGGCTTCATCCTCTTTCCTTAATACACCTTCATACCAAATTAGAAAATGATCAGACAAGAACTCGGATCTATAGAGCGTTCACAAGGTAATCTTAACTATTTCTTTATATCATGGTTACCATGGTAACCAGGACTCCGCCCCACACCAAAATCAAAAGGCTTCATCCTCTTTCCTTAATACACCTTCATACCAAATTAGAAAATGATCGGACAAGAACTCGGACCTGTAGAGCGTTCACAAGGTAATCTTAACTATTTATTTATATCATGGTTACCATGGCAACCAGGACTCCGCCCCACACCAAAATCAATAGGCTTTATCCTCTTTCCTTAATACACCTTCATACCAAATTAGAAAATGATCGGACAAGAACTCGGACCTGTAGAGCGTTCACAAGGTAATCTTAACTATTTCTTTATATCATGGTTACCATGGCAACCAGGGCTCCGCCCCACACCAAAATCAATAGGCTTCATCCACTTTCCTTAATACACCTTCATACCAAATTAGAAAATGATCGGACAAGAACTCGGACCTGTAGAGCATTCACAAGGTAATCTTAACTATTTCTTTATATCATGGTTACCATGGCAACCAGGACTCCGCCCCACACCAAAATCAATAGGCTTCATCCTCTTTCCTTAATACACCTTCATACCAAATTAGAAAATGATCGGACAAGAACTTGGACCTGTAGAGCGTTCACAAGCTAATCTTAACTATTTCTTTATATCATGGTTACCATGGCAACCAGGACTCCGCCCCACACCAAAATCAATAGGCTTCATCCTCTTTCCTTAATACACCTTCATACCAAATTAAAAAATGATCGGACAAGAACTCGGACCTGTAGAGCGTTCACAAGGTAATCTTAACTATTTCTTTATATCATGGTTACCATGGCAACCAGGACTCCGCCCCACACCAAAATCAATAGGCTTCATCCTCTTTCCTTAATACACCTTCATACCAAATTAAAAAATGATCGGACAAGAACTCGGACCTGTAGAGCGTTCACAAGCTAATCTTAACTATTTCTTTATATCATGGTTACCATGGCAACCAGGACTCCGCCCCACACCAAAATCAATAGGCTTCATCCTCTTTCCTTAATACACCTTCATACCAAATTAGAAAATGATCGGACAAGAACTCGGACCTGTAGAGCGTTCACAAGAAAATCTCTGCGGCGGACGCGGCGGACGCGGCGGACGCGGCGGCGGCGGCGGCGGCGGCGGCGGCGGCGGCGGCGGCGCGACGAGGCCAAATCCATAGTATCCCCCGAAGTGGTTCGGGGGATACAATTGCTAGTTTGGTGGTACGTTACAGACACTAGCACTTGCCCGCTTGCCCGGAGCAAGTAGAAATTGGTCTGAGAACTATGAGAGAACATCAGAACAATGTCATTTCTTACATCTAAATCTCATCAATAAGTAAGAGGGTAAGTAAATTTTATATTGGGGCAAGTAAACCTTCAAAATTGATTTTATTGATTTTACTTGCCAGAAAGGGCCAGTAGTGTGGAGGCTTGTGTTAGGCATACAACATTTAAATTACTGATTTTGTTTCTCCATATGTATGGCAAATGCTCAAAATTTAACTTTTTTTGCTGGTGGCCCGGTCGGGCCAGTAAAATTAGTATTTTTCGAAATTTGGTGGCCCGAAACCAAAAACTACTGGCCCGAAAAAAAATGAATACAATAACCATATGAATAGTTTCAGGGTACTAGGCAATACTTTTTATTTTTCATTCCCCTTTGTTTCATTGTAAGATGAATTAAATAAACATGAATTAGGATGAATGTGTGTGTGTCATGTCTTTTTATTCATTGTCTTCATCAAAAAATCACAGCAATTGAATACACACGAGTGACAATTTCACTTCCAGTCATGCATAGTCAGGGTCTAGGTGACAAAACGAAAATGGTAGAAAAAGAGAAAATTCAATTTGACCTCAAAATTCTGTGCAGTGTTGTCTGAACACCTTAGACAAAAGACATATTTTAAAATTGTGATATATAGTAGTAATATATGAATATTCATGATGCTCATTAGATATGCAAAATACGCAAAATAACTGAAATTACTAACGATTTTTAATATGAAACTTTTTTTTATAACTGGTTAGAAAATAAGTACTGCTGCTCAAGAATGTATGAATATTCATTAGCAGCAGTGTTACTTGCTCAATTAACTTGCAACTTTTTAACTAACCAATATTTTGTATGTGAGAAAAAGGTATAAGTTGCTGAATGCTACATTTAAAAGCAAGCTCTTATCATGCCCTTTTTTTTTTTTTTTTTTTTTTGCTGGCCCGATCGGGCCACCAAACTTTGAAATATGAGTTTTTTACTGGCCCGACAGCAATTTTCGGTGGCCCCGGGCCATCGGGCCTATGCTAATTTTGAGCATTGTGTATGCAATAAAAATGTTTCATTACCTGCAGGGCTATTTAATGCCGAAGGAAAACATAATAAATTATGGAAAATGAGATCGGTTGATTAGGTTCTTACTAGGGTGGAGTCAATCCGTTCAACATTTTTTCATCAAACCATTGACTTTTGTAGTCACACTGATTCCTTCTTGACACAATCGCAGGGAAAAAAATACACGGGGGCGGCGGGCGAATTCACCTTCGAAATGCCAAAAAGAGCCCCCGAAAAAAAAAAAAATGCCCCCCCCCCCCCTAAAAAAAAAAATGGATTGAAATTGAGCCTCAATTTCATCTAATGTGTCTTGTGTTTGAGACAAACCCGACATGAACAAATGCTGACATTGGGCAGGTGATTTTATTGGAGTGATCACGCTAAATTAATAACGCGATTGGATGATAAATGGCTGGAAATTTGAGCTATAACTTTATCCAAATCGTGTTGAATTTTAAAGATTCAAGGATTTTCATCGCAAAATAAATGTCTTGGAATTGCATTTAAAGCTAGTTCAAGAGAACGCTAGGAAGACACATATTCAGTACATTTGGGGATGTTCTTGGTTCTTGGTTGATATCCCTCCAAAATATTCCATCTGGAATTTAAACTGGAGGCGTTGTTTGGACTTACGAGACAAACCCAATTAAACAATATCATGAATATTATTATGATGATCATAAATTCATAATTTGCTGACGTTGTCCTGGTGATTATGTCAGCATAACCACACCAATTTGTTGATACAATCGGAGGATAAATGGCTTGAAATCGAGGCCAACCCAACAAGGCAACAACCCACCCCTGGCAACAAATGTCAATAAACATTCTCATTTTTGTTGACGAGTTGTTGAGTGTCATTATTATACTAGAAATAGAATATCTTGCCTGAAGATCATCAACTGTACACACAAATATTGTAGCATATTTTTAAAGTGAATTCACCAGCACAAATTTACTCTTAAATTACCTTACTTACAATTACGTACAGTATAAAGTAAAACATTTGATAAATTATACCCGTGCTGTGGCTGTGTGGCTGTGCTCAAATTCAAATAACACAGAAACGTTAGGATGGGACTGGCATGAACACAAAACATGAAAAACGGATAACATACAGTTTGATTGTTGAGAAACCATAGTAAATACCGAGTTAAATTAAATATCACTTACATGGCATAAGAATCAGGAAACGGTGAAGGTAAAATTAAACTGGTGAAACTTAACAATAACATGAGATTTTATCAAAGATGAGCCTCTAAAATAGTGTTCGGAGAGTTCAAAATCTCAATCAAAATACGGCGTGTAGAGTGGCTTCAAATCGACAAATAAAAAATAGATTATCAAGCTTCAGGAACTGACGAATTTTGAAGAGTGCACCGTGCACGGCGGAAGTCGGACCGCCAACCCGGAGTTGACTTTCAACACCGGTTTCGACGGTCCATGGGGGTTACAATAAGTTATCGTGTATTAGGCCCCACCACTGCTATACTGTATACACTTATGTAGCCAACTTATAGCCACTAAAGCTGACCTATAGCCATAATAATCTGACCTATAGCCATTAATCTGACCTAGGCTATAGCCACCAAATTAGGGTTAGGGTTAGGGTTAGGGTTAGGGTTTAAATGGTTAGGTTATATGTATACAGTATAGCAGTGGTGGGGCCTAATACACGATTATGCCAATTCCCCCCCCCCCCCTGACTGTATTTCTTTTCAGTTTTTAATGAAAATGTGCAAAGAAAAATAAGCAAATAACTTACAGCTAGGGCTATATAACATTTCACAAAACATCTTTGCCTAATCTTTTTTTGTAACATTCCATCATAAACGTAATTACCCCCTCCCCGCCCACCCCAACCCCCCCCCCCCTGTCGAACTTGATAATAAATATTCTTCACTATATCATCTAGTATATATATGCATCTATAGCACAATTTCTTCCAAAACTATAGCCCTTTAAAATGTGAAACAAAATTCTACAGGGAAAAAAAAAATCCCACAATGTGATTTATTTGATTTCAATTCCCTCTTCAGTCATTTAATATCATTTTCTTGATTCTCCTGATTTGATTTAGGTAGCCTACCTCCAATTACACATATATATATATAGTGTCACTTCTATACAATAAAATGGACACAAACTAAAGAAAAGAGTTTTAATTACAAATCATAGACCTATCGAGTATCGATCTTGCTTTTCCATTTGTATCCTGTATAATTTTCTCGATCCTACTGATTATGAATAAAATGAATGTCTCAGTTGTTGCACTTTTCCTCTTATTTCAACATTTGTTCAAAACTACTGAACATTCCTTTCTCCTTCTTCAAATGCTGCACAGGCTCCCAATTAATTACTTCATAGCCAAATTGTGCAATCTTCAACTAAGATTTTTTTTTCTTTTCAATAAGGGATCTAGTATAATTGATATAAAACATAATTTACAATCTTATATGCAATACCACTAAATTGTACAATTTGTAACAAATAAATCTAGTCTAAAACTAAATGCCATTTATTTTTTAAAAACTTTCCTTTTTTTAGGCTGGCCTTTAATTTCTCTGTTATATAGGTATATAATAAATACTTTTTTTAAAGACAGTATTAGACCCCATATATATTTCAAAATGTAAAATCTCTTCATATCAAACAAAGATAAACTTGCACTTGATCTACAAGATCAAGTTGATCTAAAAAAAAATCTTTGTGCTACACACCACACACGTCTCACATGTATGACTCGCAAACACACACACATACAGACACACGCACACACCAACACACACACGCACCAACACACACACGCACACAAACACACACACACACACATCCCCCCCCCACACAAATGCACACAGGTATCCATATAATACACACACACACACGCATGCACGCATGATGTATAAACCTCCTCTCCTTTCATACAACACACACCCACACACATGAAACACATCAAATGTGCGACACACACACACATACACACCATACACACATGGAAGAGCAACACACACAAACAAAAACACACGCACATGCTAAAACTTTGCTTCAATTAAGTTTCCCCACAAAAACAAAAGAGAGAGCAGAAAATTAACCATGACACACTCAGGCTAAATATTTCTAGATTTATATATTTATTTGGATAATACATCGATCTGATGGCAAGGTGAACACTCAACACTGCAATACTATTTCCATCTGGTGCACAAGTACATTCGTTCATTCACACACAAGTTCAAAGTGCAATAAAATACATCTTTCTCAATCAAATAAAGTTATAACATTTCAGGTCAGACAAAAATATAAAGTAAATCAAATGCTCTACACATAACACTGCATGTTTCATGTTGTTAAAATACATCCTATCTACTAAAACCCATAATATATGTTGTTAAAATACATCCTATCTACTAAAACCCATAATATAACAACTAGAAAATCAAATGCATACTCTGTATGACACATAGGCAGTATTTTGAATTAACGGACAATGAAACTCACGAGAATTCATGTATGGACTATGTATGCACTATAAGACACAAAATAGGATGAATAGTCTCTGAAAGTTTGAGCACAATCAGACAAGAAGTAAGAAAAATATAGCTCTTTTGAAATAGCCACTAAATTTTACAAGTGACTCAAATTTTGTTGAGACCCTCAGCAAAAAAGACACTCTGGCAAGGTTGTGGACAACTCCCTATACGTTCTGTACACAAAATATCAATTTGTTTCAATTTTCTCACGATATATGTTTACCCTTCATTTGAGTTCAACATATTTTTTGTAAAATACATTTATACACACAACATATGAGTTTGAGGAAAAGTATTACTATGAAGAAAAAATGTGAAAATTTGTACAAAAAATATTGGGAGTAGTCCACAAACTTATCAGAGTGCATTGCCAATTTGAGTCCCACATATAGAAATAAAATGACATTTTCAAAGAGCCATAGTTTTCTTGTTTCTTTGCCTGATTAACTTTCACTCTTTCAGAGATTATTCCTCCTAATCTCTTAGAGCCTATGAAAGCAACATTTTGCTTAGGTTTCATTGTTCTTTGATAGCTCATAATGTAGGCCTACTAGTACTCTAAATGCAAATTAAAAACCATGACACACTTCAGAATTCTCCCTTTGTATTTCACATTTACACAATACACCATTATATTAAATAAAGGATCATTACTAAATTCATGGCTAACAAAATCACATTTGCTACAAAATAAAACACTGCCAAAATTCTTTCAAACACAATTCAAGAACAAAATCTCTAAAAAAAAGGTGTATATACCCAACCTGTTGTTAGCTTAAAGGGATAGTTGAGTGTTGGTATAGGGAGGCACTTCACAAAATATTTTGTTGTGAGATAATGAAAAACTGACTGTCAAATTTGAAAGAACAATTTTAATGACAGAATAAATTTTATTTGAACAAAATCGGTTCAGAAATATCCATAAACATATTCTTATTCAAAAATTCTTCACATGGGGATATTTTGACTTTTTAGAAAAAAAATTTAAAATGCTTAAAGACTACGTTGAAAAAAATCTGAATAGGTTTTTAAAAAGTTGTTGATGATATCTCTATTGAATCATTATTTTAACAAAACATTAAATGCACAATTTTGTATGAAAAATGGCTAAAACCAATTATTTTTTTAGAGAGCGCCCTCTTGAGTTGTAACGGCTCTTTTTGAATGATAACAGGGGTTTTACTTAGTCGTTTGTAATTGTGTATACTTTTCGAGCATGGTGAAGTTATAACTATTATTTTGTACTGTAATGGTGCAGGTTTTGGTTACTAAAGTTAAGTTTGACCAATACTCAACTATCCCTTTAATTAATGTAATATCAACAATATTATAATCAATTATATATATTACATATATTACAAAATATAATTTGATGAAGATGGAACACTGTTATATTACTTCACACATAAGCACAATCTATTCAAACAACTTTGTTTGATGTTGTTGAATATATCATAAAACAACATCTTAGTCTTGAAGACTTGAACTCAACACAATGTAGGGAATGAAACAGCTAAAACACTGCTGATAAACTCTATGTCAAAACCCATGACTATGACATTCAAATATAGTCTTTCTAATATTTTACATTCAATTGACTGGAAGCTGCTTATAAATCTATATATAATGTATATAGTTATTCAGGTAATATACAATAAAACTATAAATACTGGGGCACTAAATGGAATGTTTCCGGTATCTGCCAAGAGCACCACAAATATGGAATGGCTCACACATTTGGAACATTACAGCAATATGATAATACACATTTTAAAATGATTTATTAAGTTGCAATTAAACTGAAAATACATTTCATTGTCACTTTTCTAACTAAAATGTGTCTTCAGAGATAATTTGCCTACACATATATGTACCTCAACCAAATGTTAGTGGCCCATTGGGCAACTACCATTTCCAAACTGAAAAATTACAATGACAGAATGAGAAAATCTTATATTCTTCAATGTCAAGCATAATGCATAATTGCAGTTTTCATTTAAAAAAGATAGTAAGATGTTAATGTGTAGACAGTTGAGAAATGAAACAAAACGTTTGCAGCCAGCAAAGCAAATGTTTGTTACTGACTATCAAAACTTGAGAGAAAATTATTTGTGACTCAGTGGATATAGCAAAACCCTGCACTTGTCAGTAATTCATGTTTTGAAGAAATTGGCATTTTAAGATTACATAATGTATGTTACAGACTTATGTTTGTAAAATTACAACAATCACATCTTTGCCAAATAATGCCTGATGTTTTAGAAGAACGCATCAAATGAAAGCTTGTGAAGAGGTCTTTCTCATGGCTTGAAAATCTAAATTTTGATTGTTTCCAACAAGTGCAGGGTTTTGCTATATCCATTTGGGCAAGTAATGTTTGGCATCAATAATTTCAAGCCCTTTATATGGTTGATGCACAATTAACCTGATACTAAACTTTAATATAACCAATGCCTAACAACGAGGAAAAGGCGATCTGTGGCAGTCACATTTTTGCAATGTTCAACAATGTTATAAACTACAATGATAACATCTAGACACAATTCAAGTTAACATACTTTTGAATTAATTTCAGTTAACAACATTTTTAATCAATTTCAGACGTAGGCAAACAAGGCTGGGTAGGGGTTTGGGCCCCCTTAGTAGAATGAGTAGATCTCAAACTAAAATTCAGGCATATGTAACACATTAATATTTAGGCTGGCAGTAAGGTGAAAAATAGAAGATTCAAATTTAGGCAAGAGAAACTAACCCCCAGGCAAAACTTTCCCATATGATGATATGCGCATGATTTCAGAAGCTTATAAGGCATCATTTGTCAACTTTAAGGCAATCGACTAACACATAATGTACATAATGTACGGCAAGGTATATACACACACACTGTATTCGTTTAAAGAGCTCTAACTATTACTCTGGCAATAATTGCCTTTAGTGATGACAATGTGATATAAACAAGATGGCATATATATAGTTATAGCACATTTCATGGAAAAAATCACTGATTATTAAAATCATCATTCAACCAATATGATAAACAACAAATTCATCCATCATAATATTATCGCCTGTATTTTTATAAGTGAATATCACTTTTCAAACAGAGATATGCAAAAAGATTTGCGCTGTTTAAAAACCACAATATTATTATTGTTGTAATACAATGTATACATAATACACACAAGCAAGGACTGCATGCTGGATAAAGGATGATGACAATACTGCAGAGGGCTGGTTCACATTC